>SKCR01029288.1:0-296316 GCA_019454045.1 Zanthoxylum bungeanum
CTGTATTAGCGGGAGATTTTCTTCTTTCTCGTGCTTGTGTCGCGCTTGCTTCATTGAAAAACACAGAGGTATATGCATTTGTGTATTTTGTTGTTGTTGTTATTGTTGTTATTATTATAATATTATTATAAATTATAATATTTCTGTTTATTTATAAAAACGTGACTTTTAGTTTCATAGTAATAGTTGTTATTGCATTAGTGCAACTGTGCAAGCACTTGTTTTTGTTTTTTTTTCGAGAATAGCGGCAAGCACTTAGCTCCTCAACAACTTAAAATTATTTCTTATAAAAACAATCACAACTGCTCAGTCTGAAGATTTTTTTTAATACAATCTAGATTTCCAGTTCTAGATACTCCTCTTTTACTATAATATGGCCTGAAATTTCATTGTTTACAGAGACAGTCTGAGTCCGGTCTGTGACTTGTTAGTACACTGTTCACAGTGCCTAGTGAATAATCAACTTGCTTATGAACTGGTAAACCCACTCTGGGAACTTTCTGAAAGTATTTAGATACCTTTAATAACTTTGCTTTCACAAAGTTGGCTTTATGTGGTACTTACTTTGGCTAGTTTGTGGTATTTACACACGTATATACCCTACTTATTGTAGCATGGTGTTTGTAGGTCGTGACATTACTGGCAACTGTTGTTGAGCATCTTGTTACTGGTGAAACCATGCAAATGACTACATCCTCTGACCAACGCTGTAGGTATATTACTCTCCTATATCTGCTACACTTGGATATTTTTCTTGTCTTGCATTTTCTTTTTCTTTATCAAGAGAGTTTTGACTATTGGACATCCTTTGTTCCAATTGACTTTGTGACAGTGTGTTGTAACTCTTCAATTGCCTCAGATTCAATTGACTGTTTTAGTAAGATGTTGGTGCGGCAATGGAGAATCAATCACTATCTTGATCATGATTTTTTTTTTTGTTTTAAACAAGAGCTGACCATAAATGATTGCCTTAGAATTTTTGGTAATTATTACAAGTTACATTCTCACTGCTGCACTTGACAATGTTGGCTTTCCTTTTGGAGAAGAAAAGGTCCTCAGAGTCGGAGATCATTTCTTGTGTGGCTTGTTTTTCCTGATCACTTTCTCACTTACTTGATTATCCTATTCATCTTTTAGTTTTTCTCTTTCCCTCTCATTTCCCCTAGAAGGTTGGATTTTGCTCTTAAAATTCGTCAGAGATCAGGCCTTAGTTGTACTGCATGCATGTATTTTTTTCCCTTTTTGGACTTGAACTCCAACTCCAATGCCTTTTGCACCTTCTGATAATCGTGTTGTTATTGGTATTCTGCCCATGTCTTGATGTTCATCTCCAAATTCCTTTTATCTTTAACTAACTATATGAGAGACAATTTGTTACAAATGCAGCATGGATCATTATATGCAAAAAACATACTACAAGACTGCATCATTGATATCAAACAGCTGCAAGGCAATTGCCCTTCTTGCTGGACAAACAGCTGAAGTGGCAACATTGGCTTTTGATTATGGAAAAAATCTGGTTTGTACATTTGTTGAAGCTCTTTAACTTTCTATCTTATTTACTTGGATATAACAACAATATTCATTTTATATTCTTTAGATATGTATATTTTTTGGGGGGTTTTTTTTTTTTTTTTTTTTTTTTTTTTTTTTGGGGGGGGTCGCTGGGGTGGGTTATGACACTAGTGAACTGTGAATTGTTTTCTTCTATATTTTATGTTCTTTCTTGTGTTTGACAATTCTGTTTTTCCTTTTCCCAAAATGTATCTAAGTTATTCATAAATGATGCTTATATTTAATTATGTTTATGCTGGAGAAGTATCTCGATGGTTTTATCGCCAGTTTTTTTGTTGGCCTTTACATCGTGCATCAATTATTGAGAGTTGATACATGTGGGGTGACTTGTTCTCAAAATTACCACATACCATTACTACCTTGATGCAAGCCCTGGATGGGGCTGAATGCGCCGAGTCTTAATGTCATTTTGTAAAATACAGATTCAGGGCAGTGTGCAGTGATTGCATTTTCTCATTTTCCCTTTTCAACTTACTTTCATTCTAATTTTATTCTTCTTCACAGGGACTAGCGTATCAATTAATCGACGATGTTCTTGATTTCACCGGCACATCAGCCTCTCTTGGAAAGGGTTCTTTATCTGACATCCAGCATGTAATTTATCTATCCTGACTATTTATTGCACAGATTGGTGATACTGTAGGTTGTGTAGGGTTTAATTTAGTTTCTGGAAGCCATGACTGGGATCTTTGTCAAACACCTTGCTTTATATTCTAAAAAATTATGCATAATTCTTTTGTAGGGATTGTACTATCAATTTCCATTTTTTGACAATCATTTCCTCAAGTTTGGGAAATAATTTATTAGGACTTGGACTTTTAACTTGTCATAACCATATCAATAAAAAGGCTCTGGGATATTTACTTTTCCTGTTCAGATTTATTCATTAAATGGACTATACAGAGATGAATACACCTGCTGTTGTGATGACCAATAAGTTTTTGACTTGCTATGTTGACTTATTCTCACACTAATTATGCACTGTGTTTTTATTTGGGATTCATATGATGATGTTTCAGAGTTTTTTTACAGTAGTGTTTGATTTCTAGCACTTTCTTTCCTTCTGTGGTATAGGGAATCATTACAGCTCCAATATTGTTTGCCATGGAAGAGTTTCCTCAGTTACGTACAGTAGTCGACCAGGGCTTCGAGAATTCCTCAAATGTTGATATTGTAAGTCAGTGCAATATAACTCTATATTAGGTGGCACAGTTGGTATGCATGTTTCATGAACAGTCAAAGCACTTGTATAATAGTTACATCAGTTGCCTTAAATAATTTTATTTTGACTTTGACATCTAACTGCAATTTGGAATTCTAAAGGCATTTTTAAAGTTCTTTGCTTTTAATATCATACAATTTGAGTTTTCATTTATCTACACAATGATAGTGCACAACATCCAATATTTTATATTATTTTAGTGCCTTAGATAGATGATTTAGCATTTTATCCATGATCTTGAGCAACAATCTTGTGGATCAGATATTTTGGTCCTTGTGATATGTTTTTGGGTGCTACAATAGAGCCGCAACGATGAAGCATTTACTTATTTTATACGTGCTGTTGTCTTGTCAAAGTCTCCTGACTTGGTTTATATGGAATTTGCAGGCCCTTGAGTACCTGGGGAAGAGTCGAGGAATACAAAGGACAAGAGAGCTAGCTGTGAAGCATGCTAATCTTGCTGCAGCTGCGATTGATTCTCTTCCTGAAAACAATGATGAGGACGTGAGAAAGTCGAGGCGTGCACTTTTAGATCTCACTCAAAGAGTCATCACAAGAAATAAATAACAGAAGGTAGTAGTTTCAATTTTTACGGACACATTGTACCAGGAAATTTTTGCTTAATTTTTTGAATCATTGTTCCTATAAGTTGGGGAACAATAACCCCGCTCAGTTTTTGTCACATTCTTTTCTTTTGATTAAAATTTTTATTTGTTGAGACCCAAATCTTGTAAATCATCATATTGTGGAATAAGGACAACACAGCAATAATGTAACATTTACTGCTGCTGTTCTACTTAGTTTGAGATTAGAGTTTAGAGTTTGGTAAGTTTATAAATTAACTTTTAATTTAGCGTTTAAATGCTACACTAAACACATAGTTAATGTTAAGTTATAAGATAATTTATACTTTTATAAAATTATAATATCACAATATGTTCAATAATTTATAAGTTAATTTATACTTTTATCAAGCTTAAAGAGAGAGAAGTTTCCACTTTCACAGTCTGTTATCAGCTGGGAGAAATTGGATCAATCATATCAGAGATGTAAATATGAAGGAGTATAAAAGCAAATGAAACCATCTTTAGCTTCTGTTACTAGCTGTGCAGAATGAGAAGAGTTCTACCTCAGTGGTATTACTACTATATATTAATGAAATTGACAAATTACTAGTGTTTGTACAAGTTTTCAGTACAGTGACTCAGGGAGTCCATATTCATTCATCAATCACTCGGCTTCCATTTTTGTTGCTACTACTCTGCCAACAACCATTGTCAAAACACCAACCGAACAGCTTCTGTACTCCAGGAAAAAACAGCACACCAGCACCAATCTGAACAGCTTCAACTTCTCTAAGGAAACTTGTATATGTTTGGAATCGATTCCATTTTGATAAGAGTTGAAAAAGCACTGTCTCGATAAAATGTTCTAGATATCTATCATTTTTCAACGCATTTCTTTAGATAGAGACGAATTCTTCAACCAGATCACAAGGGCTAGATCATCAAATCACTTGATAAGTAGAAGGTAACAGTTTTGCAATTAAAATAGTAACAGTTATTGGTGTATGTTCATAACTTCTTGTTCTTCAATCGATTAAACATGGTGTCAAATTATTCATACAAGCCGTCCATTGAATTTGAAGCTTCAAGGGTGGATATGTCATCTACTTCTACTTCTACTTCTACTTCATGATCAACCATCTTAGGTAATTCAAATTAGATTATGCAATAAACAACATGCAGTAATAAATAGCAACTAGGAGGCAATACATGAACTCATGAGGAATAGTGTGGAGTTGTGTCACTTATTGGGATGCTTGCTGTTGAGGCTAAACTTGTCCTATTCTCTTCATGAAAAGATTCGACTATCGAAATAAATCAATTACGAATTTAAACTCATTGATTTATTTTTTTAAGACTAATTATTGATATTTTTCGATTAAGATTCGAGCAATTATCGTTAATTATTAAAGAAAATATAATGTTATCTAAATTTTGTAGTTATTTTTAAGTAAATCCATTAAATAGTTTCACATAAATAGAATTATGAAGAAATAATATAAATAAATTATAGTAATTTATATATTATTGAACGAATCGAGTATAAATTATAGTATTAAGATTCATTATTAAATTAATAGAATACAAATTTATAACAATTTAATTGCATTACTTCAAGATTTAACACAAATTCTATTCTTGAATTGGTTTTGCCATAGAACTGAAAGAAGTGAAAAATAAAACCTTGCATTACATTCTCTGCAGGGCCATTTTCTTTTACCATTTTCACCCTCGTTTCATTTTCACACGCTCAAATCAATAGCCTCTTTCCCCTCCCTAATTATCGTCTACGAATACAATCACCGCCTGATCGATTTCAACAGCCAATCTCCACCTTCCAATTCTCTGTTGGAAATCTGAATCACTCATGCAATTCGGCCATCTCTCTTCCTCCTGCATTATTGAGTAGTTACGAAGCCGTTCAAGATTAGTAACGAAATGACAATCTTTAATTTTATGTCAAACAAACAATGGTTTGTTTGTTTGTTTGTTTTATTTTTAAATTCCTTATCGCATTTATTGATTGATGAAATCTTTTTGCAGCTGTGATAAAAGTGATGGACTGTGGACTCAAAAAATTTGGAATGGGTAAGATTTTTTAAGTAACAGGCTTTTACTTGTATTATCGGCGTGCTTAAATTAGTTAAATAGTTGAATTGATCTGTGTCCACCTACAAAGTAATTGGTCAGAATTTTGATATAGGAAAGAATTCCGAGTCATTGTCGAATGATAGTTGTGTTTTTGGATTCACTGCTTATTGGAGCTTCACGCTGGGAAGAGTAATCTCGTGAGGTTTAAACACAGTGATATAGAAATTTGAGCATTATGAAACCCTTTTGATAGTGAGATGATCATTTGGAAGTGTTTTGAGAAAGCATGTGCTCATACATTTTGGAGTAACTGACTGCTCATTAATTATGCTTTTTTATTTTTGGTTGGTGGTTCATTGAGAAGCATGCTTCTGTTGTGTGTAGGGACAATTTATTTCTTAAGTGTTGTAATTTTAATTTAAACACCTTTGATTGATTCTGCAACTTTTTTTTTTTTAGTTTTGGCCTTGGCTTACGGAAAGTAATATGTCTTAAAGAGATGATGATGATTCTTTTCTTTTCTTTTTTTTTTAAAAAAAAAAAATTATCTACAGTTTTTTCCATTTTTATGGTTCATAATTTGCATAACTAGAGATTTGATGGAGCATCTTTTCTATTCTCCATCCTTCAACCTTTCATTCTTCTTGTCCATCATGTTTTGGATTCACTGATACTGGAGCTTCACAAGGGCATGAGCATCTTAGTGATGCTTAGATTCAGTGATATAGCAATTTGAGCTCTCTCGGATCCTTTTGATTGTGAAATAATCAGCCGGATGAGTCCTGATAAATGAATTACTCAAAAGTTTTGTAGCTATATATATATATATATATTGTGTACACACAAGATTCCACTAGAATGAGTTGATTTATATAAGCTGTTAGTAATTTTGCAATTTTTGAAGTTTCTTGTATTGTTTAATCAATATAGCTGACTGATGAGCGGTCAATATGTCTATATTTACCGCCCTTTTATATTGTATTTTGTAGGTTATCTCAAGTTGTATGAACGTTTTGATGTGATTTGGGTATGTTCTGTAGGTCGAGATCTTAATACGAGTAAAGCGGACTTAATGAGCGATAAATCAGCAAATTTGGAGCAAAATCGAGCTGCACTCCAGACTTCAGGCTTGGCGTCTCGACGCAACCATGGGCATTGCGACGCAAGCCAGTGCAAAATTGAGGCAGAACGTAATTCTTCGTGCGCAGGTTGTTGCGCGTCGTGATGTCCGATTGAAAGCAGCCAGCATCACAACATTGAGCTATGCACGTCGCGACACAAACACGTTTCCTTGTGCGTGAAAAATTCCTATTTCTTAAGAAGAAAAGATCTCATGGCCTCCTATATAAACGTAAACTCGTCCAAAACCTAAAGAAAGACTCATAACATACTTTTGGAGCCTCAAAGACAGAGAAGAACACCTAGAGCAAGACAAGAATGAAGTCCTCAACCGGTGCTGGAGATTAAAGCCGAAGATTGCAAACAAGAGTTCTTTCTTTTTCTTCTTCTTCTTCTCTAATTTATTATTTTTTATGAGTTATTGTTTTGTATCAACTATTTGCTTGTGCTTATCGAATATTCTAAATAACTAAATCATTAATATAGGGTTGTAATGGATCTTAAGCACAATATTTAATTAATGCGAATTAAACTAGCAAAGCTTTGTCATTTGCCAAAATGAGCCACAACGTTTGGATTTTGCCAAAACAGTCATTTTCTTCGAAGTCTACACCAATTTTTTTTTTTTTTTTTATTTTTTTATTTGAAACTTCGGATCTTTGAAAATTTCGGATATCCGAAGTTCGTTTGACTTATATATATAAAAATATTTTCTTTATATATATATATATTAATAAAATATATTTTATTTTTTTATGATTTATTTTTTGTACTAATTTTGTTAAATTCTTTTTTTTTTTTTTGCTTTTGGGACTTATATGTAAAAAAATAAAAAAAATATAAATAAAAATGTTAACTAGACATCAAAATAGTTAATTATACATCAAAATGAAAATAATATAATATATAAAAAAAATTACATATCATCAAAATCAATGTCAGTTGATACATCATCAGGCTTATTATCTCTCTGAACCGATATCATCGTCAGAAGCTCTAACGTCTTATCTAATGACTGCTTCATTCCTTTCTGTCGATCCTTCATTCTCTTCTATCGCTTCTCGATCCTCGTCTGACCCTCCTTTATCGCAATCATGCGGTCACGTAACAAAGTGACTAATGGATCACTTTAAGGATGGGAAACGCAAGATGGGCCAGAGCCATCGCACATTTCTGGAGACCATCTGGCCAGCAACAGGATCAACTTGTGATAGTTGATTCTGCGTAGCACGACGACCTACCAAACAGATAAATAAAAAGAATAAAATACAGTTGGATGCTCAAAGGAGACCACCTCATCATTTAAATTCAGTTGGAAATACTACATGAGTCGGGTGATGAGCATGCCATGGGGAACGTCCATCCTACTATGGGCAAGAACCTGAAACCAATGCCCTATAATAAGGGCTCAAATGTCCACCATACGGCTCTGTAAGGAAAAATATATTTTTAAGATTTGTCTATAATATAAAATATAAGAAAAAATTAATATGTACAATATAAAATATGACATGTAGTATACAATCTAGCAATACGCTGTCTAAAATATTGACCTTATCCTTGTGATCGATATGCGACACGATGATCAACTGAATGATATCATACATAGACCGAATACCTAGTTTTATGTGCCTTCGTCTCAAAGCGTGCAATCGACAATCATAAAACGAAGCGCTCATTCTTCGTAAGTTTTGGTCCCAGTATCCTACCCATAGTAGCTCTCTAATCAAACCATACTTTGTACCGCAGCCATCATGGGGCCCAATCTGCATATCCTTCACAACCGGACCCCCCAGTACCTCACATATCAAGATAGAGATAATATTCAACCTCCATCTGAACAATCAAATAGAAAACTGGAAAATGTGCTTATGAATTATTTCCTGATCGATTTCACTTATGAACATTCGACATAATCGAGCATATGTTGGGGTTTCTAAAGTATAAAAGTTGTCTCATCTCATCTCGCGCAGTAGATCACTCTGTCCATATCCAGTAATATCTTCTATATTTATTGCATATGCCCCAACAATAGACCGTGTATACCAGACATTTCGGTATCAAGCGAACGCCTCATTGTCTGGGCAGTAATAAGGAACAACATCAACCATAACTTCGGAGAAAAGAGACAAGTTCGAAGAAAACTTCGGAAATCCTAAGTAATTTTGGAGCAAAGTTTGGATATCCTAAGTCTTGATGGATACTTCAGATATTTTTGTCATATTATATTCACTTTGTAGACCTTGGTCTTATATAGCTTTTAAAAACTTTGGAGATCCGAATTAATAACTTCGAATCTCCGAAAAGTCATATCTTCATATATCCGAAGTTTCAAATTTAAAAAAAAAAACCTTCGATGTAAACTTTGTAGAATTTGGATTCTCCGAAGTCTACTTCGGAGAAAATGGTCATTTTGGAAAAACCCAAACGTTGTATCTCATTTTGGCAAATGATAAAGTTTTTTTTTTTTGGCTAGTTTTGCTATATTCCCTTAGTTGTAATTTGTATCTTTTTGTTCTATCAATATTTTTATTGAATATTTATTATTCTTTGTGTTTGAATACATGTTTTATTGTCTGGCCAGTAATAGAATAGTTGTGGTAAATCCTTAGTAACTCGACAGTGGAAATTTGGGTTAGCCATGAGAATAATAGCGCATGATCTAATTCTGTGAATAGATTCCCTTGCTTATTGAATATTATAAGTAGTTAAATCATTAATCTAGGATTGTAATGGATCTTAAGCACAATATGTAACTAATTTGCATGTTTTTATTCTATTGAGATTGTTATTGAATTATTTATTATTCTTTGTATTTGAATGCATGTTTTATTGTCTGGCCAGCAATAAAGTAGTCAGGATAAATACTTAGGAACTCGATTAAGGAAATTTGGATTAGTCGTGGGAATAATAGCGTATAATCTAATTCTGAGAATAGATTTCCTTGCACTATAGACATATACCTGCAAGATATGCATAACCAATATTAGAACTTAATCTTAATGGATTTGGTTTAAGTTAATTAACATAGACATATAGTTGGTTGTCAGGTCCTTAGTTCGAGTTCAGGGGGTGCATTTCTTGAAAGAGCCTAGGGTAGCCAGAGGTTTTACTTGCTCTGCCTAAGCCCAAATCGGGTGGTTTGGCGACGGAGTTTCCAACATTTCCAAAAAATAGACATATAATTAATTGACTTAATCAGAATATTTCTACCTGACTATCGAAAGAGGCTTGTAGATAATTTAGTATTCTAGGTTAATAATTCATAATAACAACTCAATTGAATTAAAAATGCATGAACACATTATTTGTGTGCTCAGGTGAAGTTAAAACCCTACGTTCTTCTATCATAGTAGGTTTTCCCAAAAGTTATTTTTTTGCTCATTATTTAGTCTTTTGGTTAATTAGTTTTATTAAATCTCTCTCTCAATCAATTGTTTAGTTGTAGTTAAGTAGGTTTAGTTTTAGTATTAATAGGAAAAATAATAAATCCCTATGGGTACGATATCCGACTTTTAGTTATTAAATTACTTGAGTGATACGTACGCTTGCGTACGGTAGTAAAATTACGACCAAAACAAATTTGTTGGATTTGGATTTAGTAAATTATTTAATCATCTACATTAAAAATATATAACAGTACAACATTAATGCTTCTACGATTTCATGTTTCTATCTCTATTTCTTTTATTAATAATTGTCCTTATCAAGATACCACTTCATAATAAGATGGAAAATGATTTTTTTTTCCAAATTGTATAGTTGTCTGTATTGAAAGAGAAATTTGTAATACTATTAATTTTGATTCCGTAATTGATGAGCTCTACTGATTGAAGTCATGAAAAATACAATTTCAATATTGTTTTGGTATTTAAATTGTATATTTATTTTCTACGATTTTTTTTAATATCGTATTTTTATTATGCTATTCCATTATTTTTATATTTTTTTTCTACTTACGAAATTTCATATTAATTTTAAATATATAAATATTTAACTTTTAATTTAGTATGAATATAAGTACATGCCCCCAGACCATTTCTGGAGTCATCCAATTTTTGCCATTATTTTCTACAGGGTTTTCAAAATCGAATCAGTGATTGAACTAGTGATCTAAAAGGTTCAATGGATCACTTATTCGACCGATTGAACTGTTTCGAAAAAAATGACAGAATCGATAATTAAAAATGATGAGAAATATAAAGTTTTATTTTTTTTTGTTTTAAAAAATTTAAAAAATTGAACCGGTCTGATTCGGTTCGTCGATTTTGACCTATTTTTTAAGGATCGATTTTTGACGTTTGATTGGATAGAAGTCACAGCCAATTCCAGTTCAACCGATTGATCTAATCCAATTCCGTTTTAATAACACTGATTTTCTGGTATGTTTCATTTCACATTGGACTCAAGTTGCATGCTTAGGAAATAAGGAACCCATTAAATATGAATCTGTTGATGGTGGTTTCCAGCCCCCAAAAAGTCAGAATTCCAAAGAAGGGTAAGAGGGTTTTACACTTGCAGATAAAAACCCAAGGTCCTTATGAGGATGAGGTCGGACAAAAGGGCCGGAGCTCAAGGTAAAAAAAGGCATCCGAGGCCGGTATGGCCTAACGAGGTGCAGATGAAGATCGACTCGATATTAGGGATCAGATTCAGTAACATTTGTTCAGATGAAGTCGAACCTGACCTGATTGTGCGCACTCGAACACTTGACAAGAATGTTTAGGAATTACAAAGAGAAAGCTAGGTAAATGATGAAGACCGACTCGACCTGATGAGAAGATATCAGATTCGACAGGTTGTGCATCTGTGAAAAAATAACCGAGGTGGTCCATTACTACTCACTCGACCTGGTAAAGAAGTCGGCAAGAGCCTAACATCGTTCACCTCGGTATTCCTGTTGGAACATTATGACCCATAGCGTCACTATTTGTACAGATCATGGTGTTGTTGTACAAATTAACTATGTGACAAAGAAGATTGCTCTCTTATCATTTGTGATTAGATCACCTAGATGTATAAATGATATGAGGTCCCTATGATTTGTTCTTGGATTGAGAATGATATGAGACAATATCAGTCCACGAAGGATAAATCATTAAATATCCCTAGTCAGAGTATTATCGAGATTGGACATCGATAAATACGTAAAAGACTAGTATTACACTTGTGCGCGTTGTGAGGGCACAAACGGTATAGTTCTCATATATTTGGGTATAGGATACTCATGCAAGTGTAATAGGAGGTTGTGTTTTACCGATGGTACGGGAAACAGCTTCGCTCTGGATAGACCCCTTCGGAATTCCATTGGTAGTATGATTATGTGTCTATGGAAGTCCGAAATCAGGGTAGATGTATTTGGTCTTAACTTGAGACTTGCACCGCTAATACTTGCGACAATCAATATACTTTGGTTTTGGTCGTCCAGGGCTTTAACAGGTTCTGTGTACGCCTCTGCTGGGTATATTGAGAATCGTAGTGTGTTGGGTGTGATGTCAAGACGGAAGTGTCACTCCAGTCATATGGAGTTGATGATCGCGTAGGGATACAGAACTGGTTCTCTAAAAAGGTTGCAACCGTCGGGATAATATGACTTGGTCATGATTATCCGATATTAAAGAGACTAGTTGCTCGTAATTTGATATATGCTTCGTACGGGGCAGACACTGTACCAGCCCCAGGCCTTGCATGTGATCATCCGATACTGGATCGACATACGCAATACTACGTATACTACGCCTGATATAGATCCTTATATTCCTGTAAGGATATTTCTGGAGAATTGGGTAGGCATGATGCTTTGCTAGAAGCCAACATTGTCTTGTAAATCGGTACAAACGTAGTACTAGGTACTTACGTGTTCGGATAGTCCGACGACCGTATTTACTGCCAACATATCCGGGGATCTCATGGGTCGCTTCCCGAAGATTCACCGATGACGTATGACTTGCACTTTTAATTAATCTGGGATTAATTAGATGAGAGTGAAAATTAATTTGGATTAATTGCAGAGATATTTTATCTGGGATAAAATATCATTTAAAAAGAGAAAATGATTAATTTGGAATTAATCGATAAATAAATATATTCGATATATTAAACGAAATTGGATTTCGACGCGGAATTAAAATCGAATTTTAATTCGGGCGAACGAATTAATTTAGAATTAATTCGTTAGTGACGTGAATGGTAATTATGCTAGGCATGATTATTTAATTAAATTAGATTTAATTGCGTCGCAACGCAAAATTCGTTAATTTGGAATTAGCGAACCCGAGCCCGGGATTGTTTGTGAGCGCATTCGCATTTCGAATTCGAGTGCGGCACACAAGTCAAATCAAGCGTCAAATCATTAGTCACTTTGAGTGATGTGACAACTTGTCACTTGATTTGATTGATTGATGGATTGATGGAAGTGGTTGGAATTAATTGCCTTGACTTTTTGTATTTGATAAATCAATTATTTGATTTTTTGGTAATGAAAAATTGTGTATTAGATACACAAAATCAAATACAAAAATCACTTCACTCATTCTCTCTCTTGACTCACGAATTGGAGCCAATTTCTTTCATCTCTCTCATGCCCTTTAGGGGCTGTTTTGCTTCTGGTTTGGCAGCCCACTGTCGAGAGCCAAGGAGAAAAATGGGAAGCAAAAGTCGTGATTTTGTGGCAAAATTGGGAGTGCTAGCACACTAAAAAGTCATGCGAAGGTGATAGGGAAGTCCACCCATGAGCTTGGAATCATTTGACGAAGCTTGGAGCTTGTTCAAGGCACAACAATGGCCGAATCTTGGAGAGGATAGCAACTCACTGCCGAGCAGTCCAGTGGGCAGAAAATCAATTTTGTTACCTCGCGCATCGCTCAACCGATTGATGTGAGTATTTCGCAACTCCCTCGTTGTATTCACACATATGTTTTATGCTTTTGATTTGATCCTCAGGACTTAGAGATCTCCAACAATTCCGACCTGGTTACCTAGGTCGGTGTTGCTGAATCTTATGCACATGTATGGATGACGTAAGGCTTACATGAAACCTAGAGCTGCCAGATCGTTGGATGGGTATAACATACAAGTAATGAGCAATAACGTACGAATAATGAGTGGTAACGTCCCAGTAATGGGCAATAATGTACAAATAAGGGAAATAATATCAGGGAAACGTGGTCGACGTCACCGGTACAGTAAATCCAGTTGCACTGTTTAAATGGAAAGAAGACTTAGTTTTGAGATCCCTGGATTAGTATTTCTTATTTTTCACAACTTGTAAAAAACTTTAAAAAGCTTAGTGTAAGAAAGAGATAAGGCATGTCGGTCTGATCTGAGGTAATAAAAATATCATTTTATTTTTGTCCGTGGACGTATGTTGGATCTATTCCGCCGAACCACGTTAAATCCTCTGTTTTGTATGTGTGTTTTTCATCTTTTGCTAATTTTGTATTTGGTCCTCACACCAAACAAATTCATAGTTGAGGGAGATTTGTTTGAGGAATGGTTTTTCCCAAATTACCCTTGGAATGAAAATCAACCATCAACAGTTGGCGCCGTCTATGGGGGAAGTACGAAAAGCAACACACACATTAAGACGATGACAAAAGATGGAAACCAAAGAAGTGTAAAGGTTCTGACGACGAGATGGATAGAAAAGAAGGAAAAAACCTTTCGAAATGAGGAAATGGGAGGAAAGAACGAAGAGAAACGCTCGGGGTGATAAAGACATAGGGACAGCGTCCCCGTTCTCGAAAGTCTTCCCTTACGATTTAGGAAATAAGTTTGATGGCTTGGGGCTGCATTCGTTCTGCCGAGGCCATGTGTAATTTGATGGCTCGGGTCTGCATTCGTTCCGCCGAGGCCATGGTAGGTTTTGATGGCTTGGGTCTGTATTCGTTCCACCGAGGCCGTGGTATGATTTGATGGCTCGGGCCTGTATTCGTTCTGCCGAAGTCGTGGTATGATTTGATGGCTCGGGTCTGCATTCGTTCCGCCGAGGCTATGGTTCTGAGGCCGTGATACGATTTGATGGCTCGGGTCTACATTCGTTCCACCGAGGCCATGGTACGATTAGATGGATCGGGTATGCATTCGTTCCGCTGAGGCCATGGTATGATTTGATAGATCAGGTCTGTATTCGTTCTGCCGAGGCCATGGTACGATTTGATGGCTCAGGTCTACATTCGTTCCGCCGAGGCCATGTTGTTGGCATAAGGAGATGGCATTTCCTTATAGCCGATATATCATTATCAGCTCGGGGCTGGGTTACGTCCCGCCGATGCCCTTTTTATGTGTGAAAGCCTGATGTGAGCTTTCCTCGTGACATATGTTTTGTTTTGTAGGTCTTTGCTGATCATTTCCTTTCAAGATTGCAAAACATCGAGAACATGAATCAGCCCGAAATGGCACGAGATGAGCCTCTTCAGGCAGAGAAGCCAATCTGTGAGCTGACTAGGGTTTACTCGGATCAACATTTTCGATCAGAGAGGGCCAAGCGGAAGAAATGGCCAAGTTGTGAATCAGAAGCTGAGGTGATGGATCAAGGCTGTTAACCCGATGTGGATTTTCACAAGAAGAATTAAAGCTTGAAGTTGTGATACCTACTGAGAGATGAAATAGACTTGGGATTTTGGATTGGATCAGGATTGAGTATCAACCCGAGGACACCAGATCGGCTGCCAACTCCATGAACCACCATCTTTCTTATAATCCTGGCACCAGCTCATTGATACCGAGAACTAGGGGACATATGTTGATGGTGGTTTCTAGCCCCCAAAAAGTCAGAATCTCAAAAAAGAGTAAAGAGGGTTTACACTTGACAGATAAAAACCTAAGGTCCTTGTGAGGATGAGAGGTCAGACAGAGGGGCCCGAGCTCAAGGTACAAAAATGCACATGAGGGCGGTATTTTTGGAGTTTTGGCGCGGGCGCAGTAGAAGCTCGCGGTTCGGGTGAAATAATAATTTTAAAACTTTTAAATTACCGAATAAATTATTCTATATCCAATACGAATAATTCATTCATATTTCACTTAAACATATTTATTCGATATCAAATAACGACATAAATAGTTAAGAAACATCGTGAAACTTTTACGAAAATATTTTTTTCCGCAAAATGGCATAAAACGAGTTTTTTTCCGAACCGACCAACCAACACAGATGGGGGCTGCGCAGGTCCACTCCAATAGTGCTTGGACAGTTCATGGGCTGCCCAAACAGTGGCCAATTCACTGTTTGGACAGCAGATACCTGGTAAGCCCGAAACTCACCCGGTAACGCCATTTTTCGCTGTTTTCGCATATTTCAACTCCGAAAAAATTTCCGGTAATTGTTCCAATGCCCAATACACATCCGATACATTTATACAACATACTTTTCATCACCAAAAATACAGAATTTCCAGATCTGATTTTTGTAACAAAAATATCATTTTTCAAGCTATAAATCCAATTTTCTCAATATCAATCATATTAATACTAACACCAACCAAAGCCACCACCTATGAAGAACTCAAGAACAATTCTAAGAGTTACAAGAGTGGTCATAACACTCTAGAATGGCAACAAGTCATCAAATGACAAAATTGAATCAATATTACACTAATATCATCCAATCAAACTTCACACATGCATCTAGCCTCCAAATCCATCCTCCAAATAAAAAACCCCAAAATATAAGAAATGAAGAAACCCTAGAACATGTCTAGATACTCAAGAATAAGAAATAAAATTTCTAAGTTTAAGAGTTATGAAGAGTACCTCAAAATCTCCTAAAATCCTTAAACTTTTTCTTGATTTTCTTCACTTTCTTCCTTGATTCTTCAAGAAAATTTTTGGGTGCTTTCTTTGAGATGGGTTTCGGCCATGGCTTACTTAAAATGAGAAAAAAAAAATTTCCACTTTAAATACAAGCCAAAACCGGCTTAGGGGTTAAAAGAGGGGTATTTTGGTCATTTGGTCAATTAATCTAATTAAATAATGAAAATAAGCTTTAAGTTAACAAATCCAATTTGTAAACTTTAAGCTTAATAAAATCATGCCACATGTAACCAATAATAATCAAACATATTGCATAATATTTATGTAATATTGAAATAATTTAATTATCTAGATATTTAACATTTAAACATTTAAACATCTAAATAATTAATTAATGCGATTATTATTATATATGTATTTTTATTTACATTAAATAATAAATACATATATTAATGACATGTGTCAAAGTCTCATTTGACAATTAATTAATATGTATAAAATCAAATCTTATATCAAATATAAATACACATTAATTATCAATTGACCGAAATGCCCATAATGCATGTATTTTCGTTTAACCGTTTAAACGACTCGAATTAACTCATTTAATTCGGTGAAATATTATGAATAATCTATATTATTCATAACGCGTTGCCCAAGTGCTCAACGAGTACACTTCATATTGTGGGACTCTCTAAGTTTAGGTTTATCCGTCACGGAATCCAATTTCGTATCCATAATCCACCCACTCATGAATTATGACGACCACAGATAATCTCCATAAGCTATGCAAGTCGAGGTCATTGCATACGTATAATCCATCTGTCATAGGCTATCCATATTATACCTGGGATATAGATAAGAACATCAAATCCTTATGGTATAATATAGTCAACTTTCAAATTTACGATCTTTAAATAACACTCAGAACTCGCTTCCGAAGTTATACCATGGCCATGGATTTACTAGATCGCAAACACGTGTAAGATACCTATGCCATGTACACAGGACTGATGGATTCTATCTTGATATGCACTGGATATCATGAGCATCAGTCCACAACCAATGAACAGGCGGAAGTCTGATCTAAATAGATCAGTGACGTGATTGCCATCAAAGTGTGGAGGATAACTCATATATCCACTATGGTATCTCAAGTCGAAGGACCACTATGCTCGTTCAACTAGAGAAGATTCCTATTGATGTTATTGTACCATCTATTAGGAAATCTTCATTAAGTCATTCAGTGTTTATCAAATAAACACCTACATGTCTATACGAGTCTCCCGAGACTCATGGTTCATTGGGATAATCCATCAGACCAAGTCATGATATATGACATGCACTGGTCTCAACGGATTTTACTAACTGACCCGTGTTAGTAAATCTTGACTAGGAACTTTATTTAAGGATATACAACTTATAGTGACACTTCCCAATGTCAATTACAAACTACGTTGTAACTGCGCACTACATTGTAAATCCTAGGGTCTTTATCTAATATACACATATCACTAAATCAGATTTACTTTCAATCTAATCATAATTAGATATATAATCATAATTAGATTGAATAGTATATAAAAGACAATATGTGCTACCATTAAATAAGTAATATTATTGAAAAAAGAATTGTTCGTATTCATGAATCAGACATAAATACGATCCGGATTGTCACTCCAAGCACCAACTCTAACAATTTCCCACACTTGCTCTAGTGCCAATCCACGGTATCATATACACATCTCAATGTGTATCACATACACATGGCCTTCAAGAGCTCACCTAACACTCAAAAGGTAGGCAACAAAAAGTAAGTCTGCTATAACAAATTGAGTTTGTCCAACAATCCCAATCGTTTCCCTTAACCATCATCATTCATATTTTGTAGAACCCAAGTTCTACATTAATATGACTCAAATGCGATATCAATATTATGCTATAGCTATAAAGTTGTCTATGTATTTAGAGAACAAATCCAAAATACTATGTAGACAACCGCAAACATAATATTAATATCAAAACTTCTAATCTATAAGGTCACTATGCAACTTCATAAGTCAATACTTCATAAGTTACAACTAATTCTACTAATTCAGTAGAATCAATGGTGACACTCCCACTGCATCTTTTATGACTTTATATGACATAGACCATCTAATGTCATAATTAGACTCAAAATTAATTTGATTTTAATGGTTGCAGATTATATTTTCCATGAATAAGGAACTCGTTCTTAATATCTCCAAACAAAGAACAGGTTTCAAGACACATCCTATGGTTTATAACATATCAAAATATTTTGTAACAATTACGATCAAATTGATATCTTTAATCGCACATAATATAGTATTCATTATGTTATCATCCTATGATGCATAAGATTGACTAGACATTCTAATCAATTTCTCTTTCGACAAAGGAATCATCCTTTACGAAAGATAAATACTATATACAAAGACACACTAACTGTCAAACAACTATACTAACTTTCACACAGATAGTTCCTTTATTAGATCATATCTAATGCACGACTAATGGAAGTATCTCACAAGTCTCTTATTTTATATCATATATAAAACTTTATATCGAATATAACAAAGACTACTCCCACTACTTTCATGGAGAAAAGAATACTTAGGTAAACGTTTTACCTCACAAACATCTCATTATTACATTAATAATGACAATTTCGTTCGGATATATAACACTAGAAAGAAACTTGTACACTCCCACTGACCCTATTATCAAATATGTATTCTTTTTACTTTGATAAAATCAGACAATCTAACTGTATCAAAATTAGAGAACACAGATTTTTGGAAAGCTTATCTGAGTCTACAATAGGCTCTATAAGCTAGTACACCAAACTTTGATCTCAGCAGAATACAAACTCCAGGCCATTCTAGAATGAACTCTTCAAACAAAGAAATCACAATATATCTCTTATTCGAAGAAACCACTCAAGAACGCCACTTTGCATTCTTTAGCTAAAATACACAGTTTAATATCAACATTAACCAACCGATCTTTAATTGTTCAATTAGTATGACTAGAAACAAGTTTCCTCAAAATTTACAATAGATAGCTGAGTATAACCTTTCTCACAATCATAATATAAAGGTCAAACCTTTAACAAGCTCACTTTGCTTTTGCTGCGCAAACAATTTGGACATTTTATGAACGATTCATAACGAAAGCTCAATCAAGTTCAAAACTTGATCATAGTAAGCTACAAACAATCTTAGATCTATTGTTTAATGAAATCGATATCAAATATCGCTCTCACTATAAGCTATAGGATAATTTTCTTTGATAAGAAAACAACAGAACCATTAAGTATCAAATAATTTGTAAATGATTCTGACATCCTATTGAACTTATAAGGAAGATGACTAAGGGTCTTTTCATCTTATTAATTATGTAGTTCCATTTATAGTTTATCACTATCACATTTGACTTCAATAAGTCAAGTCTTTTCTACAATCATTAACATCTGATGTTACTTACCAAGTAATAAAATAATTTTATTACTCGAGATCGTAGAAAAGATATTCTATCAAATAGAATATAATATTCTATTAAATATAATAAATGATAAACTTTTACTTGTACCTCATAGGTGCAAGTATTTTCAATTATATAACCATTATACAAAAGAAGATTCAAATCTCAAACTTTTCAAGATTCTAATTTTCTAGTTATACATATCAAATACGTAACTGTAGAAATTAATGGAACCTTAATTAAAAGGATGAATTAGTGTTACTGGAGCATATCCCCAAGAGTATTGAAACTAATTTGGTAACACTCAATATCAAACGAATCAGATCATATAAGATTCGATTTCTTCCACTGATCAATTCCATCACGATGGAATCGTAGAATAATGATATTGAGTAAGAATCACATTCATTAAATAACTTTAGAACTAATTGCCAAAAATTCATATGTTTGATCATATCAAACATCTTTGAACAATTCAAAAAATCACGATGATTTTTAAATATATAGTTTTCAACACTTCAAATAGAATATCTTTGAATCATTCAAAATATTCTATCCGCGTTTCATCAGAAACATATTGAAAGTTCTCGAACCATTCAAGACGTTCAATATATTTTCTTTTGGAAACACACAACTAAGTCATGACAACTCATTAACTAAGTTACGAAGTAAAGAAAACTAGCCAAGGTAATTTCTAATTCATTAAACTGCATACATCTAATATATTAGTTTAATAAATCTGTGTTCCAATGACGATCATTGGTTAAATGAGATTTAATCACATCTTGAATACAATATTCATTAAATGGACAAGGATATATGGTGTGATCTCGTATCAGACCATCCTCACCATAAGGAATAAGCATCTAATGCTTATGTGATAAAATCTCATAAAGCACTGTTTTAAGTTATTTAGTTAACTGAATATTTTATTAATGTTTATCTTCTTATCAATGAGATTACTAGACATATTAAAATATGTAATAACTATTTATGTAGAACAAGTAACTATCCAATAGTCACAAGTTCTGATATCAAATATCCAAATAATCATTAAACATTATTTTAAATAACTAGATGAGAGATCTGGTATCCAATACTTACAGTTTTCGTATTGTGAGAATCAATATTCTCTATACTCAACTATACACATCTCCTTTCGTTAGCTTTATAATTTGCTTTCAATTATTCACAACAATTGCAAATAATTGATTAGCAAACTATGCCAAACACATGACTTCTAAAAGTCACTAAAGCCAAGAAACGTCATTATAAGATAAACAAATACCTAATAGAGTTTTCTTAATGCCAGTCAAGAATCTCGAGACATGAACTAATTCACGTCAATTCTTACCGCACAAGAAACTATTCTCTCTAGACAATTATATCCTAAAATAGATATATGTTTAGATTACTTATTGTAACTTAGTAACTAAGTCACTAACCATCTTGATTTTCAAGAAAATCGGAACAACAATTCCCAATGGTTTTGACTAATCTAACAATATCCAAGTCTACTAACATTCTAGAACCTATTCTAGAAATACGCAACCATAAGTGAAGTCAGAAAACATATTCAAATAATATACATGCAGTGGATTAGAAGTATAATTCTATTAACAATATAGAATAAGGAAAAGCACAAGCAGCAATTTCCATAAAATTACACACTACTTTAGTTATGGATTTTTAACACAACAGTGTCTCCCACTACTTTACGTAATACCATAATCCCCAACGAAAAACAGGAATTCAATAATTAAATCGAATTCTATAGTGAGAAATGGACCCCATGAATATATTTCGACTCACAACTTTGGCGCGATCTCGCCTACGTATATTCATTAGGTAGACAACTCATTGCCAATCACACTCACTGTGACTCCTGATTTTGGTCCTGACCATTTGTCGTTATAACAGCTTTGGCACGTTCACAATGAGGCATATCAAGGCTTCACTTTCCAATGACAAACTCAAGCTACCGATGTAGTCCTAACATCTTTGGCACATTCAGGATTTCCACTTTCACTTGAATTTGTCTAGTATCAAATATACATCCGGCATCGATAAAATTCTATCAACTACACCCTCACTGTTTTGACACGATTTCGGATGCTGCCACAGAAAGATACCCATAAACCGTATTGACAAGACGGGCCAAGAAACATGCATCCAATATGTTAGTGTCCTACATATGCCCAAGGTCTCTAAACAAGATTTGTGTGTGAATTATCAAGTGAAAGTAGCGGAATTACCCACATTGATCGGATGAGAATTTCAAAAATTTCTTCTTGTATGTAGAAGCTCCAAGCTTTGAAATGAGTTCCAAATCTTGAGTGAGTTTCCCTATCACCTTAAAAAGACTCATTAAGTGCTAGCTTGTAGAATTTTGCAACAAAAATTCCAAAGGGAGAGAGCATGGCTCACGGCCAAAGAGAGAAATAGAGAAGGAAGGTGAATAGGAACTTCCAAAGTTAACTTGGTTGGTGTGTTGTGAAGTAAATGCCATATTTATATCTTGCCAACTACTCACATCACATGTCAAACAATTTGATGTAAGTTGTGGGTCCCACCCAATTAAATTCCAAATTCAAGTTGGCTAACACAACACACTTTGGGCCCGAGTTCGTTTAATCTGACTAAACGAATTTTCCATCGCTAAATAATTAAATCCAATTTAATTAAATAACTATGCCTCGCAAAATTATTACGAAAGTCGCTTAGGAATTAATTCCAAATTAATTCGTTCGCTTGAATTAAAATCTAATTTTAATTCCATATTGAAATCTAATTTCAATTAATATATCCGATATATTATTTTAGCCCAAATAAATAAATTAAATAGAAAAATCCAATTTAAGTATTAAATTTATTTAATCATTTAATTCCAAATTAATCACGTTCTCTCTTCTAGACGAATTAATCCCAGATTAATTCTTGCCACAATTAATCCCATATTAATTTTCTCTCTCATAATTAATCCCAGATTAATTTTGTTCGAGTCAAATGTCATTGGTGAATCTTTGGGAAGTGACCCAAGAGATCCCTGGATATGTTGGTAGTAAATACAGTCATCGGACTATCCGAACACGTGCATACCCCGTACCACGTTCTCACCGATTTACAAGACATGGTTGGCTTCTAGCAAAGCATCGTGCCTACCCAATTCTCCAGAATTATTCAACGAAGAATATATAATCTCTATCAGGCATAGTATACTAAGTATTGCGTAATACGATCCAGTATCAGATGTCACATGCTAGGCCTAGGGCAGGAATTGTGTCTGCCCCGTACGAAGCATATATCGGATCACTAGCAACTAGTCTCTGTAATCGGATAATCATGACCTAGTCATACTATTATGATAGCTGCAACATTTAAGAGTATTAGTTCTGTATCATACGTGATCATCATCTCCATATGACTGAAGTGATACTCCCATCTTGACATCACACCCAATACACTACGATTCTCAGTAAACCCAGCAGAGGCGTACACAGAACCTGTTAAAGCTCCGGACGACTAAAACCAAAGTAGACTGATTTTCGCAAGTATTAGCGATGTAAGTCTCAGGTTAAAGATCACATACACCTATCCTGATTCGGATTCCCATAGACACATAGTCATAATACCAATTGGATTCCGAGGGGTCTATCCAGAGCGAAGCTGTTCCCGGTCCAACGGCTAGCAGAACCTCATATCACACTTGCATAAGTATCCAATACTTAAATATATGAGAACTATGTCATTAAGCTTCCATAACGTGCACAAGTGTAATACTAGTCTATTCCACATTATCGATGTCCAGTCTCGATAATACTACGACTAGGGATATTTAATGATTAAATCATTTGTGGATTAATACTGTCTCATATCTTATTAATCTTATTTAACCATAAGGACTTTTATCATTAATAATCCAAGTAATCCAATTACATAATGATAAAATAGCAATTTCCTTTGTCACATAGTTAATTTGTATAAAAACACCATGTCTTTTACAAATAGTGATGTTATGGGTCATAATTGTCCAACAATCTCCCACTTGGCCTATAGCTAATCACTCAAGTGTCCAACACCTGAACTATGTACATGTCGCTCAAAATTTTGATGAGATATAGCTTTCGTTAGTGGATTTGCAAGGTTATCATCTGATGCGATCTTTTTGATCTTAACATCGCCACGATCTATGATTTCCCGAATTAGATGAAACTGTCGAAGTACATACTTGGATTATTGATGATACTGTTGTTCCTTAGCCTGTGATGTAGCCCAACTCAGCTGCTAACAGAACTACTCCTAATCCAATTAGGAATTTATAGATGCAAAATGCTTATTTTGCTGCTTCAGCCGTAGCAATGTATTCCACTTTTATTGTTGAATCGGTAACAGTATCTTGCTTGGAAGATTTCCAACTCACTGCTCCATTATTCAAACAAAATATGTACCCTAATTGTGACTTACAGTCGTCTTTATCGGTTTGGAAACTTGCATCGGTGAACCCAGTCACCTCAAGTTCTCCTTCCCCTCAGACTAAGAAAGCATCCTTAGTTCATCTAAGATACTTAAGGATGTTCTTATCATCAATCCAGTGACCATCACCTGGATTGGCCTGATAGTTACTGCACATGCTCAAAGCATATAAGACATCGGGTCGCGTACATGTTATCAATGTATGAGCTCTGGGAGAGTGCCAACAACTTTTAGATCTATCCCAGTAGATCCTTATTCCTAGAATAAAGGTTTCCTCTCCCAGGTCTTTCACGGAGAATTTTAATGAAAGCCAAGCTTTCACCGATTGTAGCATGGGAATTCATTGCCAAGAAGCAATACATTATCAACATGTAGGACAATGAATGTCAGTGCGCTCCCACTAACCTTCTTATATACACAAGAATCATCTTCGTTTTGAATGAAACCATATTCTTTTATGATCTCATCAAAACGTTGGTTCCAAGAACGCGATGTTTGCTTCAATCCATAAATGGATCGATTTAACTTAGACCTTGTTTGCATGTTTTGGCATGACAAAACCGTCAGGCTGTTGCATATAAACATCCTCCAAAAGGTTTCCGTTAAGGAAAGCGGTTTTGACATCCATCTGCCATATTTCATAATCAAAATATGCAGCAATAGCAAGCATTATCCGAATGGATTTAATCATGGCAACAGGGGAAAAAGTTGAGTCGTAATCGACACCATGTCATTGACGATACCCTTTCGCTACAAGCCTAGCTTTGCACGTTTGTATGTTGCCATCCATGTATGTCTTCTTATTGAATACCCATTTACAACCAATAGGCTTAATGCCTTCTAGTGCATCAACAAGTGTCCAAACTTGGTTGGTATACATGGAATCCATTTCGGACTTCAAGGCCTCTTTCCATAGAGCGGAGTCGATACCTTGTATCTCATCCTCATACGTAGCCGGTTTATCTTCCTCAATAAGATTAATATCTACATGAGGTGAGATCATAAACCGATACCTCTCAGGTTATTTTCTGACTCTCTCCGACCTACGCGGTTCTTGAGTATTAGAAGATTGTGGAACAGTCTCATCCCTGATGGACTGTTGGTGTTCCGTGAGGGGGTCAGTTCCAGGAACAGTATCACTCCGATTTTCATCGAGTTCTACTTTCCTCCCACTTATCACTGCATCTATGAATTCTTTTTTGAGGAAAACTACATGAAGATCAACAAATACCTTGTTCTCTTGTGGGTTGTAGATGTAATATCATTTGGTTTCCCTAGGATAACCTACAAATAGGCACTTATCCGATTTGGGTTCTAGTTTGGTACCATCCAAACGTTAAACATATGCCCAGCATCCCCAAATCTTCAGGAATGAGAAACCTGGTTTGTTTTCTGTCCATATTTCATATGGAGTCTGTCCAACAGACTTTGACGGAACCTTATTCAAAATAAGTATTTCATTGTTCAATGCGTATACCCTGAAGGAAATTGGTAGCTCAGTGCGACTCATTATTGACCTTACCATGTCTAACAAAGTTCGGTTTCTCTGTTCGGACACATCGTTCAATTGAGGTGTTCCGGGAGGAGTCCACTGTGAAAGAATACCATATTATTTTAAGTAATCTTGAAACTCATTGCTTAAGTATTCCCCACCACGGTCCGACCGCAATGTTTTAATACTTTTGCCGGTTTTCTTTTCTACTTCGTGGCGAAACTCTTTGAATTTCTCAAAAGTTTCCGACTATTGTTTCATAAGATACACATAACCATAACGCGATGCATCGTCCGTAAAGGTTACAAAGTATTCATATCCACCTCTAGCCTGGCTAGACATGGGCCCACACACGTCACTATGAACGAGGGCTAACAGCTCACTGGCGTGTACACCCTTACCACTAAAAGGTGTTTTAGGCATTTTTCCAAATAAACAGGATTCGCAGACGTCATATGAATCAGGATCAAATCCGTCAAAGTATCTACTCTTCGAAAGTGTGGATATACGAGTCTTGTTAATTTATCCCAGACGACAATGCCACATATAAGTTTCATCTGTTTTACTCAATTTGAGCCTTTTGTTTGTCATGTTATATGTTTGAGATTCATTTATTTTAAAAATATAAAGACCATTATTAAAATCTGCTGTACATATCAAAATATCATCTTTATATACAAAACACCCAGTGTTCCGGAATATAAAGGTATACTTGCATCGGGTTAAACAAGATACAGAGATGATGTTCCTAGTCAAACTAGGTACAAAATAACAGTCACCTAATGTAATTACATGCCCCGAGAGTAAATTATAAACATAGGTCCATACAGCCAAAATAATGACTCTCGTCCCGTTTCTGACTCTTAGGTCGATCTCTCTTGAAGCCAGTCTCCTGCTAATCTGCAGATCCTGTACATCGGTACATATGTGAGTACCACATCCAGAATCAAAAATCAAATTTTAAAACCAGTAGTGGACATGTTTATTTCAATAACAAACATACATGAAGCCGGAGCCTTGCCCGCCTTCACTTCCTTCATGTGCGCCTTGTACTCATGGACATCATGTTAGGTTTTATCTAGGTCCCAAGATCAAACAAGCAATGAAATCATGTGTGAATACATCAACGGAGGTAGCGGAATACTCACATCGATCGGTTGAGAGACGCGGCAAGCAACAAAATTCGAAATTCCTCACTGCCAAGGGCGTGAACTGCAGTGAATGTACTCACTGTTTTGGCTTCAAATTTGGTCCTTCGTCAAGCTCCAAGCTTCGTCGAACGGATCCCGCCTCATGGGTGAACCTCCCTAACACCTTCGCAAGTCTCGTAGTGTGCTAGAACTTGTGTTTTGCAACAAAAACACACTCATTGCCTCCCAAGAAGCTCACGGCAGTGAGCTGTGAAGAAGAAGGAGATGAAGCCCTTTTGGGCGTGAGATGTGAGAGAGAATTAGAGGAGAGAAAATTGTGTAATTGGTTAGTAAAAGATTTTCCAAAAACCTTTATATATTTTCCAAGAAAATACATTAAACAATTACCAAATAATTTATAAAATAATCAAAAGGTAAATGTCTCACCAATTTACACTATTTCACCAAAACACATCACTATTCATTTTCACTTTATTAAAGTGACATGTCTTTCAATCAATCAATCACATCAATCAAAGTGACTTTTGATTTGACGCTTGATGTGACGAATGATTTGACGCTTGATGTGACTTGCGTCGCCGCACTCGAATTCGAAATACGAATGCGCTCGCAATCACACTCGGCTCGGGTTCGCTAATTCTCAATTAGCGATTTTCCGTCACGTCGTAATTAAATGATTACGCCTAGCGAATTCACTATTTACGTCGCTAACGAATTAATTCTAAATTAATTCGTTTGCCCGAATTAAAATCTAATTTTAATTCCGCGTCGAAATCTAATTTCATTTAATATATCGAATATATTAATTTACCGATTAATTCCAATTAATCATTCTCTCTCTTTAGACGATATTTTATCCCAGATAAAATATCTCCGTAATTAATCCTAGATTAATTCTCTCTTCTCTATATAATCCCAATTATTAATGAGTGCGAGTTATGCGTCATCGGTGCATTATCGGGAAGCGACCCATGAGATCCCCGGATAATTCGGCAGTAAATACGGTCGTCGGAGTATCCGAATCACGTACGTACCAAGTACTACGTTCTACCGATTTACGAGACAAGATCGGCTTCTAGCAAAGCACGAAGTCTACCCAATTCTCCGGTCATATTCATCTAAGAATATTTAAGATCTATATCAAGCGTAGTATACCAAGTATCGTGTATATCGGCCCAGTATCGGATAGTCACGTGCTAGGGCTGGGGCTGGATAAGTGTCTGCCCCATCCAAAGCACATGTCGGATGTCTGGTAACTAGTCTCTATAACCGGATATACATGACCTTGTCATAATATCCCGATGGCCGGCCAGCACTTAAGAGCACTAATACCGTATCCTGCGTGACATCATCTCCACTATGATTGAGTGATACTTCCGTCTTGACATCACACCCAATTCTACGATTCTCAATATACCCAGCATTGGCGTACACAGAACCGGTTAGAGTCCAGACGACCTCAACTAAAGTATATTGATTGTCGTAAGCATTAGCGGTGCAAGTCTCAGGTTAAGACCAAACACACCTGCCTGATGTCGGACTCCCATACACATAGTCATAATACCAATGGGATTCCGAGGGGTCTATCCAGAGCGAAGCTGTTTCCCGTACCATCGGTGAAACACAACCTCCTATCGCACTTGCATGAGTATCCAATACCCAAATATATGAGAACTATGCTGTTGTGCCCTCACAACGCGCACAAGTGCAATACTAGCCTATTCCGCATTATCGATGTCCAGTCTCGATAATACTACGACTAGGGATATTTAATGATTAATCCTTCGTGGACTGATATTGTCTCATATCATTCTCAATCCAGGAACTAATCATAGGGACCTCTCTTCATTTATATATCTAAGGTGATCTAATCACAAATGAGAGAGTGTAATTTCCTTGTCACATAGTTAATTTGTACAAAAACACTATGATCTGTACAAATAGTGACGCTATGGGTCATATTATCCAACAATCTCCCACTTGGCACATAGCCAGTCACTCAAGTGTCGAACACCCGAACTATGTACGGTTTTTGATCAAATTGCTGAGGAAAGGTTTTCGTCAGCGGATTTGTTATGATTATCGTCTGACGCGATTTATACGATCATCACATCGCCACGATGTATGATCCGAACGAATCAGATGAATATAGAAGTATATATTTGGATCGTCGATGAGACCTTTAATTCTTTAGCCTTATGCTGACGCCTAGCTCAGCTGCTAACAGAACTATATCTAATCTAATTAGATTTATTATCGACCCAAATGGCTTCTATTGCTGCCTCAGCCGCAGCAATAATCCGCATTTGTTGTTTATTCGGCAACAGTATCTTGCTCGGAAGATTTCCAGCTCACTGTCCCGTTATTCAAACTTTATAGTACCGCAGTATTTAACTGTTTGGAAACTTGCGCCAGTGATCCTAGTCACTTCAAGTTCTCCTTCTCCATAGTTTTAAGACAGCATCTTTAGTTCTCTAAGATACTAACAGATGTCCTTAACTTCAATCCAGTGACTATCACTTGGATTGACCCGATTCTGACTCCATATGCTCAAAGCGTATGAGACACCATATCAAGTACATTTTAAATGTACAATTTCCCAGAGAGTGTTAACAACTCCAAATCTATCCCAGTAGATCTTTATTCCTTGAATAAAGGTTGTTACTCCCGAGAATTCTACGGAGAATTTCTATGAAAGCCAAGCTTTCACCAATTGTTTTATGGGAATTTCACTGTCAGTGCTCTCCCACTAACCTCCTTATATACACAAGAATCATTTCGTTTTGAGTCAAATCATAAACCATTATGATTATTTCAAAACGACAGTTCCAAGAACCTTATGCTTGCTTCAATCCAAACATGGATCGAATAAACCGCAAACCTTGTTTGTCGGTTATACAAAATCGTCAGGATGTTGTAAGCATCCTCCAAGAGGTTTCTTTTTCAGGAAAGCGATTTTGATCTACAACTAACACATTTCATAAATGAAATATGCAGTATCAACAAGCATCATCAAAATGGATTTACTATGGCAACAGATAAAAGGTGAACCGTTATTAACACAATGTTGATAACGATACCTTTCCGTCACAAGCCTAGCTTTGTACGTTGGTATGTTGCCATCCATGTATGTCTTCCTTGAAGACGATTACAGTACCAATAGGCACAATGCCTTGCGGTACATCAACTAGTATCCAAACATAGTTGTTATACATGGAATCCATTTCGGACTCATGGCACTTTGCCATAATAGGGAGTCGATACCTTGTATCACTTCCTCGTATGTAGTCAGTTGGTATACCTCAATAAGATTACATCTTTAAGGGGTGAGATCAGACCCATACCCCAGGTTGTTTTTCTGACTCTCTCCGATCTACGAGGTTCTTGTGTATTCGAAGATTAATGGTTTAGTTTCATCCTTGATGAACTATTTATGTTCCATTACTGACTTCGTGCCTTGAACAGTATTACCCCGATTTTCATCGAGTTTTACTGTCCTCCCCCATTTACCACTGCATATCGGTATTCCTCTTAGGAAAACCGCATGGCGAGCAACAATCACATTGTTCTCTTGTGAGATATATAAGTACTATACTTATGGTTTTCCCTAGGATAACCTATAATTGGCACTTATCCAATTTGGGTTCTAGTTTGGTATCATCCAAACGTTATGCCTGGCATACCCAATTATTAGGAATGAGAAACCCTGTTTCTTTCCTGTTCATATCCTATATGATATCTGTCAAACAGATTTATATGGAACCTTATTCTAAATAAGTTTTGCACTGTTAATACATATCCTGTTTGAAGGAAATGATAGCTCAGAGCGACTCGTGATAAACCTTATCATGTCCAACAAAATTCGGTTTTTGTTCGGACACACCGTCAACTGACGTGTCTCGGGAGGAGTCCCATCTGAAAGAATACCATACTCTTTCATGTATGTTTGACTGCTTAAGTATTTTCATTACGGTCTTACCGTGACGGCATAATACTATAGTCGATCTGTTTATCTACTTCGTGTCGAAACTCTAATAGTTTCCGATCTGTGTTCTTCAAAAGAAACACATAACCATAACGTGATGCCACATCCGTTAAGGTCACGAAATATTCATGTTCACATCTAGCCTAGCTAGATATGGGCCCACTAACTTCACCATGAATAGGGCTAACAGATCGGTGGCACTTACACTATTACCAAGTAAATAGTGTTTTAGGTACTTTACCTAACAAACTAGATTCGTAGACTTTATTTGAATAGTCAAATCAGTCCTAGTACCCACTCTTCAAAAGTGCGGATATACGAGTCTTGTTTAATTGTGTCCCAGACAACAATGCCACAAATAAGTCTCTATTGATCAAATCAGTTTGAGCTAATTATTTGTCATTTTATATGTTTTGAGATTATATTCAAAATATAAATTCTGTTATTCACATCTAATGTGTTTATCTCAGTATCATCTTTATATAATGAAACACTTAGTGTTCTAGAATATAAAGGTTTATCCACAATGGATTAAACACTGATATAGAGATAATGTCTCTAGTCAAACTAGTTACATTATAACAGTTCCTAATTTAAGTACACACCCGAAGGGTAGTTCCTAAACTTAGGTATCTACGGTCGAAACAACGACTTTCGTCCCGTTTCCGATTCGCAGAGCAATCTCAGCTTGAAGTCAGTATCCTGCTCAAAGCAGATTCTGAACATCAATACATATATTTTAAGTACCACACTAAGTATTTAAAATCTAATTTCAATACTAGTTGTGAACATAACTTTGACAATCATTTTTAAAGTAAGAGCCTTGCCCTTTCTTTAATTCCTTCATGTCTGCCATATCCAAATGGTAGTCACTTTGGGATATGTCAATTATCCTTTTCAATATTTCAGGAACTTTAGGCCAAGCCTTGGGTTTTTAGAATATCGAAACGATGTGCACCTCGTGCTTCATGCCCAATTGCAAATTTTGACTTTATCTCCTCTAGAATAGTCAATTAATTCTCCAAGAATTATAAATTGCAATTTTAATACTTCTTAAATCTAAAATTAGATTTATGACAAGTATATTAAATTAAGCACTAAAGTCATCATCACATAAATCTTCCAAAGATTTTATGCTCTACTTTATTTTGCTTAATTTTGGGCTTAAGGTATAATAAGTTATTTTATCAAATAAAGTAACCTATTATTTATTCCCAATTTGAAAATTAAATCATTTAAAATATTTAATCCCAGATTATATTTTAAATATCCAACTTTTCAATTTTATCTTGATTATAATAGTCCAACTATTTAATCAACGATTAGTGGTACTATATATTATAATGATTATAATAGTCCAACTATATAATCAAATATAATCCAATTAATTAACCTCAATTACATTGATTACTATAATCCAATTATAAAATCAACTGTAAACTGAAATTAATTAATTCAAATATATTGATTAATATAATCCAATTATATATAATCAACTATAATACAGTCCAACTGTTTATTAAAACAACAATTTAAATATTAGTCCAACTAACATTTAATATTTATGACGAGTGATATTTGTTTGAGCGCGTATGGCGAGTAATTGAACGAATATTGCAAATTCAATTCTTGCCTCCCACTATTTTTCGTCGAGCCTCTAACCCTCTGTCGAGTACTCGGGAAACCGTGTTTCCTAGTGGGCTAGGATCCCGTTAAATATCACACAATCTTGACTTTGGCCAACAAATTGTATGATAATTAACTAGGTAGATCTCTAAGATCAATTGGATCTAATCCAATTCCTAGATCCAGTAGGTGGACATCCAAGTCCTAAACATATATCCTATATATGCCTATATATCCAATATATACCCTAACCTTTTTCCTCTGAATCAACTAGGCCTTGGCTTTGGCACAACAAACCTAATGATCCCAGTCAAGCGCGGACCCATTGACCATGGAAGCTTCGTAATCAATGTCGATGGACAAGAAGTGGTCTTGACTTTGGCCAACAAACCACAACTTGGACAAGACACCAATATGGAACAAAGCCTCGTGATTCAAACACATCTTCGACGGACAAGGGCTTGACTTTGGCCAACAACCCATGCCAATCTAGGATCTTGAGCAAGAATCACTCAATGGAAGGAAAAGACGCATGATATTTGATGAGGGCTTTTCGCGTGCAAATTGGCTACCAATTTCATTATCTTTGTTAAGGTCTCATCATCATACACCCTTAAACATGCATTCTAAATACATAATAAGCGCATATGAAATAAAATAATAATGATATGCGGATGGATACTTTACATTGATCCTAGATCAAATCTCTCCCTTTCTCACTCAAGCTAGCACTTGTACTACTTCTACCCGTTACACTACACTTCTAAAGAAACCTCATTTACATTGAGGGGAATAGGTGAGAAGAGAATACAAGAGAATAGAGGTGATAAGGCTGGACACGCAGGTCCAATTTAATAAATCGAATTTATTACAACAATTTCCAAAATTGCCCCACCCGACTAATATCCATCCGATATACATTATTCATTCATCACAACCACGTATTCACACAAAAGCATGCTATCAATCAATCTAATCAAATTAATTAATCTGATAATTATGTGATCATCCAATGTTCAAACAACGATTTGATTTTGCTCGAGTCAAACTCGTTTTTGCGAATAAGTACTCAAAGTACGAATTCATGAATTAAATTAAACTACATCATTAAATCCAATTTAACATGTATTTAATACTAATTCACTATTCAATTCCAATTAAATATTACACTTTATTTAATAACCTTTTCGACTTAAATTCCAAATTTAATCGCTTCGGGTCTCAAAGCCCGATTAACGTCCAACGTTAGTTAATTCAAGTCCAATGGGCTTTAATTAATTTCTTTAAGGCGTGGGCTTCGGCAACCAAAGCCCAATCAAGGAGTAACCCCATAAGCCCAGAAATCAATTTAGGCCCATTAGGCCCAATTAAACTTTAAAGGTTTATAAGTTGCATTTGGGCTTTATGGTAGTGGTTTTGGGCCCAATTGGATCCAATCCACTTGGCCTAAACCAACTTGATAAAATCAAGCCCAATAAGCTCAATTACAACATAATAAGCCCAAATCCAATTTAAGGCCTAATTCATTAAATTACACAAATCCAATTTCGCAATTTAATTACCTAAAGTGCATTACATGATTAACCACCAAATCAATATTTCTAAAACACCAAATTAGTCCAATTAATCATGTTCATTATCATCATCACATGTCCAACACATAAATGAAAAATCAAACCCATTACATGCTTCTAAGGTCTCGGCCAAGATAGGATTTTTATCCGATTTGAATTCAATCCAATTATTTCACAATCGACATCGAATTAATATCCCGAATGATTTCATACATCCAATGTCCAAAAAATCAAAATTCCAAGACTAATAGGGCTTATACACATTCGGCCAACATGAAGGAATTGGGGATTTTTGTTCAATTCAAAATTAATCCAATTAATTTCAAATTAACATTGTCCAACATCATTCTAATTCATCCAATGAATCAAAATCAAAAATTCCAAATTTCCAAATTCTTTACATATTCGGCCAACACATATATTTTGGGGAAATTTGATCCAATCACAATTTCAACAAATTGATCCAATCAATCTTAAATTAAACATCATTTAAACATGCTCAATCAAACAATTTAACCAAATCATGCTCAAAATCAATTTACCCAATTTTAAGCCCTAAAAATTTCATGCTTGAACCTATAGCTCTTGATGCCATTGTTAGGTTTTATCTAGGTCCCAAGATCAAACAAGCAATGAAATCATGTGTGAATACATCAACGGAGGTAGCGGAATACTCACATCGATCGGTTGAGAGACGCGGCAAGCAACAAAATTCGAAATTCCTCACTGCCAAGGGCGTGAACTGCAGTGAATGTACTCACTGTTTTGGCTTCAAATTTGGTCCTTCGTCAAGCTCCAAGCTTCGTCGAACGGATCCCGCCTCATGGGTGAACCTCCCTAACACCTTCGCAAGTCTCGTAAGTGTGCTAGCACTTGTGTTTTTGCAACAAAAAAACACTCATTGCCTCCCTAGAAGCTCACGGCAGTGAGCTGTGAAGAGAAGAAAAAGGAGTGAAGCCCTTTTGGGCGTGAGATGTGAGAGAGAATTGGAGAGAGAAATTGTGTAATTGGTTAGTAAAAGATTTTCCAAAACCTTTATATATTTTCCAAGAAAATATATTAAACAATTACCAAATAATTTATAAAATAATCAAAAGGTAAATGTCTCACGAACTTACACTATTTCACCAAACACATCACTATTCATTTTCACTTTATTAAAGTGACATGTCTTTCAATCAATCAATCACATCAATCAATCACATCACTCAAAGTGACTTTTGATTTGACGCTTGATGTGACGAATGATTTGACGCTTGATGTGACTTGCGTCGCCGCACTCGAATTCGAAATACGAATGCGCTCGCAATCACACTCGGGCTCGGGTTCGCTAATTCTCAATTAGCGATTTTTCCGTCGCGTCGTAATTAAATGATTATGCCTAGCGAATTCACTATTTACGTCGCTAACGAATTAATTCTAAATTAATTCGTTTGCCCGAATTAAAATCTAATTTTAATTCCGCGTCGAAATCTAATTTCATTTAATATATCGAATATATTAATTTACCGATTAATTCCAAATTAATCATTCTCTCTCTTTAGACGATATTTTATCCCAGATAAAATATCTCCGTAATTAATCCTAGATTAATTTTCTCTTTCTTCTATATAATCCCAGATTATTAATGAGTGCGAGTTATGCGTCATCGGTGCATTATCGGGAAGCGACCCATGAGATCCTCGGATAATTCGGCAGTAAATACAGTTGTCGGAGTATCCGAATCACGTACGTACCAAGTACTACTGTGGACAACAGAACCTGGGCGACGCCGTTCCTAGGTTCGCGGCACTAGTTGGGAAATACTAAATAATATGGAGTCGCCACCCGGTGTGAACCGGGACAAAGATTTAAGGCCGCACTCACCCCTCGCAAGGGAAGACCTCAAACCATTGGGTTCGGAATGGTCCCTTACTTATGTCACTTGTAATGAAATGATTTATGTAATAATTTAATCGAACTTAAGTAACACTTATTTCCAAGAGTATCATGCTTCTAAATTTTCATATGCAAAATAAAACTTATGTACACATTTCACATATATCTTACATTTAAAATTACATGCTTAACATATATCAAAATAGCAACGAACATACAACTTCATTTGCATATTACATTCAGGAAGACACAAGCACAAATATTAACCATACAAGCACACATATGGGCACTTTTCCAAGTGGTACGTGGAATTGTATCCCAAGTACAGACCGCACTACCGTCCATTCGAAATCGGCTACGGAATTTACGTCTGGGTTTCCATCCGATATACCGCAAGAAATAATACTCAAATGTTATCACGGCATAAGCATATGAACTGTAATACATTAACATATTTGTATTCATGCATGTGGGGATAGCTACTAGGAAAACTATGCATGAAATCTAATGAAGAGGACTCAATTCAGTGGGTGCGCGTTCGTGTAGCATTCGTAAACGCGTTCGAACGGTAAACAGGAGGTTCGCGTTCGTATGGCGTTTGATAACGCGTTCGAACGGAAATGAAACAGAATGCTCACGTTCGTATGGCGTTCGTGAACGCATTCGAACGGAAATGAGACAGAATGCTCACGTTCGTGTAGCGTTTGTGAACGCGTTCGAACAGAAATGAAACAGAATACTCACGTTCGTGTGGCGTTTGTTAACGCGTTCGAACATAAGTAAGGCCTGATGCATGCCAAGGCAAAATACATGCACGTTCGAGTTGCGTTCGTAAACGCGTTCGAACGGTAACAGACCTGATGCATGAAATGTAATACATAAACGACAAAATAAAGGGGGGGCGGCGAAGTACTACCGTAAAGGTGGCCTTTTGGGGCTCTTGATCTCTCAAAGAGAGGACCTTTAGACCAACATACTAAGCCCATGCGCTCGACTGAATCATGCATACATAGAATGAAAAGCAATAATATTAAACATAATGTGCTCGATTGAACGTATCTTGTATCCAACCGAACACATATCAACCGGCGCGGCAAAGCCTCGTGGTAAAGGGCTTTAGCCCCTCCCCATAGGGGATCTCACATCGCACTTACTAAGCCCATGCACTTGGTTGAATCATGCATACGAAAATAAAGACAATCATATCAAACCAAGTATGTCCGATTGAACGTATTTCGCATTCAACCGAACACACATCAATCGGTGCGGCAGAGCATCGTGGTGAAGGATTTTAACCCTCCAATTAGGGAACCTTTCATCGCACTTACTAAGCCCATGCACTCGATCGTATCATGCGGGAATAGACAACATGCAGAATTTAAATAACAAGAATTAAATAAACCAAACAACACGAACAAGAGAAGGTGCCGTTTACTCAAGTGGTACGTGGAGTTGTGTCCCAAGTACAGACCGCACTACCGTCCATTCGGATTCGGCTACGGAATTTACGTCTGGGTTTCCATCCTATATACCACAAGAGACGACACTCTTCCATTTCATTCAAGCCACAACATGCATCCATAAACGACTCTCATGCGGATAAAATTCAATAACAAAAGAAACGGATAGAAACTAATGAAAAAGTGCCCTCAGGTCTAACCTTTTAGGTCGTCTCTCGGACTCGCGTTTCATGAAGATCGGAAGGGGTAAAGCTCCGCAACTCTTCCGGTTCACTGGTTCACTGCTCTCGTTCGTTGTCTCACTGTTTTGGGTCGTTGTCCTCCGTCTTTTGCTGCTGTTTTGACTTCGATTCGCTGCCACTGCTACTATTTTGCTGCTGTATTTTAGTTGCTGTTTTTGGGATGTTTTGGCTACTGTTTTGGGTGTTATTTTCGGTGGTGTTATGGTGTGGTTCGGGGGCTGTTTTATGTGTGTGTTTAGGGCTGCTTGGGATGTGTTTTTTCGGTAAGGTGAGGGGGCTGTTCGGGATGTGTTTTGGTCAAGGCGATGGGGGTTCTTTGGTTTGTGATCTTTTTGTTATTGAGAGTGAGGGAGAGTTGCGTCTATGAGCTAGCTAGGGTTGAGAGGGTTGGTGAATGGTTCTTTTTATAGGCAAAGGGTTAGGCTTGACAAGGAAAGGGATTTGATTGGCTTAGATAATGGAAGTCAAAGATTGAGGGGGGACAAATCTTGGCTAGATAGGGAAGGTTGAATATTTAGTTTATGTTGATTAGGCATACAATATTTTAAGTTTGGGAATAATATATTGGTTGATTGATTTTAACTTGGTATGATTATATTTGATTGGTTTAGATTAGGCATTTAGTTTGTTGGTTGATTTTAATTAGGCATGCAATTTCTTTAATTTGTGTAAGTATTTTATTTAATTTGGTATATGATTTTTAGATTTGTTTTGATTTCACCATGTGTTAAATATGTGTTTTAAGTGGGCTTGGGCGTGTGGGCCAAGGTTTGGGCGAATTGGGCTTAATGTGAGGCTAGCAGCAAAACCAGAATTACCGACACCGTTCGAACGCTTACTCGAACGCGGCACCAACGTCCGCAATCTGCCTGACGTTCGAACGTATACACGAACGTAGCACCAACGAAAACAGTGAACCTTGTTTATTCTGAATTCCCCCTTCCGATGTCCGTTTTCCGTGACCTCCGTGACTTAAAAGGTAGTGTCTCCAAAATGAGACTCATCATAGGGACTTATGTGTAAAAATGCAGTGCCTACAACTACGTTCTACCGATTTACGAGACAAGATCGGCTTCTAGCAAAGCACGAAGTCTACCCTATTCTCCGGTCATATTCATCTAAGAATATTTAAGATCTATATCAAGCGTAGTATACCAAGTATCGTGTATATCGGCCCAGTATCGGATAGTCACGTGCTAGGGCTGGGGCTGGATAAGTGTCTGCCCCGTCCGAAGCACATGTCGGATGTCTGGTAACTAGTCTCTATAACCGGATATACATGACCTTGTCATAATATCCCGATGGCCGGCCGGCACTTAAGAGCACTAATACCGTATCCTGCGTGACATCATCTCCACTATGACTGGAGTGATACTTCCGTCTTGACATCACACCCAATACTCTACGATTCTCAATATACCCAGCATTGGCGTACACAGAACCGGTTAGAGTCCTAGACGACCTCAACTAAAGTATATTGATTGTCGTAAGCATTAGCGGTGCAAGTCTCAGGTTAAGACCAAACACACCTAACCTGATGTCGGACTCCCATACACATAGTCATAATACCAATGGGATTCCGAGGGGTCTATCCAGAGCGAAGCTGTTTCCCGTACTATCGGTGAAACACAACCTCCTATCGCACTTGCATGAGTATCCAATACCCAAATATATGAGAACTATGTTGTTGTGCCCTCACAACGCGCACAAGTGCAATACTAGCCTATTCCGCATTATCGATGTCCAGTCTCGATAATACTACGACTAGGGATATTTAATGATTAATCCTTCGTGGACTGATACTGTCTCATATCATTCTCAATCCAGGAACTAATCATAGTGACCTCTCTTCATTTATATATCTAAGGTGATCTAATCACAAATGATGAGAGTGCAATTTCCTTGTCACATAGTTAATTTGTACAACAACACTATGATCTGTACAAATAGTGACGCTATGGGTCATATTATCCAAAACATCACGCTTCTAGTGACCCCGTTTGCCACAGTGTAGGCATACATCTTGGGATTTATCCTTAGTCTTCCCAGAAGACTGTGATGATTTGGCCTTACCCTTTTTTCTTCTTTTTCTTCACACCCACAGAAGCCTTCGGCCTAGCCTTGGCTTTCTGGGATGTCGAAGTAAGATACGCCTCACGCTTCTTGCCTTTCAGAAGCTTTGGCTCTGCTTCTTTCAGCATCTCTATTAACTCTCCAAGAGTCTTTTCTTGGTTCATCATATTGTAGTTCATGATGAACCCGCCCCGCAGTCGGCAAGAGACTGTAAGATCAAATCTATGGAAGTCTCAGCCTCGAAGGTTATTCCCAACTGACCTAGTTGTTCGATGTCAGCAATCATCTGCGACACATTGTGCTCGAAACATGTACCCTCTGACATACGCGAGCGAAAGAGCTTATTTTGTAATTCGTACTTCTGAGATCTAAGGTTAGATCTATGAAGGTCCTTTAATTTCAACATCATGTTATAAGGATCCAATCCTTTGTTTTGACGATGAAATTGAGGTGTCATTGCTGAAAGCATAACAGATTGAGCAGTAAAGTTATCATCTCGATGAGTCTTCCAAAGCTCATGATCAACTGGTCGCTCAAGTCCGTGCTCAGGCCCGAGAGGTCTCTCTATAACATAGAGCAACTTCTCGGCTCCCAGGAAAATCCTGAGATTCATCTCCCAATCTGGAAAATTGGAGCTGTTAAAGACATTCTCGCCCATGATTATGTCTCTAACACAAATCTTTCCAGCCATCTCGATTGCAATAGTCCAACTATCCAATCAATGATATCGGGTACACTCAAAATGCAATGGTTACTATAGTCCAACTATATAACCAACTATAAGTGGAGTAGTGTTTTGTACAGTCTAACTGTTCAAAGAAAGTAATAAAACAATATTAGTCCAACTAATATATTTATAACGACGATAAATAAAATAAAAGAGCGCATATTAGAAATTTTTAAACGAAATTGAAAATTTAATACTGGCCTCCCACTATTTTTCGATAAGCCTCTAACCCTTTGTTGAGTACTTGGGAAACCCAGTTTCCTAGTGGGCTAGGATCCCGTTAAATAACACACAACCTTGACTTTGGCCAACAAGCTGTATGAAACTTAACTAAGTAGATCTCTAAGATCAATTGGATCCCATCTAATTCCTAGATCCGGTAGGAGGACCTCCAAGTCCAAAACATATATCCAATATATTTCCTAACCTTTTCCCCTGAATCAACTAAGCCTTGAATTTGGCTCAACAAGCTTAATGATTCCAGTTAAGCGCGACCCATTGACAATGGGAAAGCTTCGTAATCCACGTTGATGTACAAAAGTGACCTTGACTTTGGCCAACAAGTCACAACTGCCCAAGACATGCGATGTATAACAAAGCTTCCGTGGTTCAAACACATCCGCAATGGACAATGATCTTGACTTTGGCCAACAAATCAAAGTCAATCTTGGATCTTGAGAGAGAACCACTTAATGGAAGGAAAACATTTAATATTAAAGTGAGGGTTTTTCGTAAATTGGCAACCAATTTATTATCTTTGATTAGGTCTCATCATACACCCTTAAACATACATTCTAAAAGCATAATAAGGTGTGATAAATTAATAATGATATGCGGATGGATATATAATACAATTTGTTCCTAGAACAAATCTCTCTCTTTCCTCTCTCCCGCTAGCACTTTACATTCTTCTACCCAATTACATAATACATAAAGAAACCTCATTTACATTGAGGGGAATTGGTGAGAAGATAAATACAAAGAGATAAGGAGGTGAAAGGCTGGACACACAGGTCCAATTTAAATAAATTCCAAATTTACAATAATTTCCAAAATTGCCCCCACCCAACTAATATCCATCCGATATACATTATTCATATAAATACATCCAAGTATTCACACAAAACATGTTGTTCAATCAATCTAATCCAATTAATTAATGACCATCCAATGTTCATAAAACGATTTGATTTGCGCCAGCCCAACTCATTTAAGAATAAATACTCAAAGTAAGTATTCTTAAATTATATCGAACTATAATTTTAAATCCAATTTAAACCGTATCCAATACTAATTCATGTTTAATTCCAAATTAAACAATTACACTTATAATAGTGTCTTTTAGACTTGGATTCCAATTCCAATCTAAATGGGTCTCAAAGGCCCAATTAGCATCCAATGTCAATTCAATTAAAGTCCAATGGGATTTCAATTAATTCTTTAGGCATGGACTTTGGCAATTATGGATCCAATCCAAAATGCAAAGGCCCAATTAGGAATCACCCTATGCCAAAAATCAATTTAGGCCCAATTAAATTTTTAAAGGCCCAAAAGTCATATTTGGACTTTATGGAAATGGTTTTAGGCCCAATTGGATCCAATCCAATTGTCCAAAATCATACTTGGCCCAACCAAGCCCATTAGCCCAAATACAACCAAATTAAATTAACATAATATTCCAAAATCACATTAATTCAATTAAAGTGTAATTAACACAATTAATCAATTAATCTAATGTTTCCAAAACACTAATTAATCCAATTAATCATGCTCAATTATTTCAATTCATGTCCAACATAAATTGAAGCAAAATCAATTCTACAACATGCTTCAAACTCACGGCATTGGCAAGAAATAATCATGCAATTTGATTTCAATCCAATTAAATCAACATTTAACATACATTTCATGCCAACAACACATCCAATTGTCAAATTTCAAAAATTCACCATGAGCATTCCTAGGGTAAGTTTCGGCCAAGCTTAGGATTTTAGGGAAATTTTTGATCCAATCAATTTCACAAATGCAATGATGCACAAATCTTATTTATCATCATCTAAACACAACCAAACAATCAATTTGGAAAAATACATGCTCCAAGCAAAATACCCAAATTAAAGTATATAAACCCTGGATTTTAAATCAAGTTTAGATAGGCTCTTGATACCATTGTTAGTGTCCTACACATGCCCAAGGTCTCTAAACAAGATTTGTGTATGAATTATCAAGTGAAAGTAACGGAATTACCCACATTGATCGGATGAGAATTTCAAAAATTTCTTCTTGAATGTAGAAGCTCCAAGCTTTGAAATGAGTTCCAAACTCTTGGGTGAGTTTCCATATCACCTTAAAAAGACTCCTTAAGTGTTAACTTGTAGAATTTTGCAACAAAAATTCCAAAGGCAGAGATCAAGGCTCACGACCAAAGAGAGAAAGAGAGAATGAAGGTGAATATTAACTTCCAAAGTTGACTTGGTTGGTGTGTTGTAAAGTAAATGCCACATTTATATCTTGCCAACTACTCACATCACATGTCAAACAATTTAATGTAAGTTGTGGGTCTCACCCAATTAAATTCCAAATTCAAGTTGGCTAACACAACACACTTTGGGCCCGGATTCGTTTAATCCGACTAAACGAATTTTCTATCGCTAAATAATTAAATCTAATTTAATTAAATAATTATACCTCGCAAAATTATTACGAAATTCGCTTACAAATTAATTCCAAATTAATTCGTTCGCTTGAATTAAAATCCAATTTTAATTCCATATTGAAATCTAATTTCAATTAATATATCCGGTATATTATTTTAGCCCAAATAAATAAATTAAATAGAAAAATCCAATTTAACTATTAAATTTATTTAATCGATTAATTCCAAATTAATCATGTTCTCACTTCTAGAAGAATTAATCCCAGATTAATTCTTGCCGCAATTAATCCCAGATTAATTTTCTCTCTCATAATTAATCCCAGATTAATTCTGCTCGAGTCAAATGTCATTGGTGAATCTTTGGGAAGTGACCCAAGAGATCCCTGGATATGTTGGCAGTAAATACGGTAATCAGACTATCCGAACACGTGCGAACCCCGTACCATGTTCTCACCAATTTACAAGACATGGTTGGCTTCTAGCAAAGCACCGTACCTACCCAATTCTCCAGAATTATTCAACGAAGAATATATAATATGTACCAGGCGTAGTATACTAAGTTTTGCGTAATATGATCCAGTATCAGATGTCACATGCTAGGCCTAAGGCTGGAATTGTGTCTGCCCCGTACGAAACATATATCAGATCACTAGCAACTAGTCTATGTAATCGGATAATCATGACCTAGTCATACTATCCCGATAGCTGCAGCATTTAAGAGTACTAGTTCTGTATCCTGCGTGATCATCATCTCCATGTGACTGAAGTGAGACTCCCATCTTGACATCACACCCAATTCACTACGATTCTCAGTAAACCCAGCAGAGGCGTACACAAAACCTGTTAAAGCTCCGGACGACTAAAACCAAAGTAGACTGATTATCGCAAGTATTAGCGATGTAAGTCTCAGGTTAAAGATCACATACACCTATCCTGATTCGGATTCCCATAGACACATAGTCATAATTGTTGGATAATTATGACCCATTGCATCACTATTTGTACAGAACATGGTGTTCTTGTAAAATTTACTATGTGACAAAGGAAATTGCTCTTTTATCATTTGTAATTGGATTACCAAGATACATAAATGATAAAAGTCCATATGATTAGTTCCGGATTTAGATGATATGAGACAGTATCAATCCACAAAGGTTTAATCATTAAAATATCCCTAGTCGTAGTATTATCGAGATTGGACATCGATAATGAGGAAAGGACTAGTATTGCAGTTGTGCGCGTTGTGGGAGCATAACGACATAGTTCTCATATATTTAAGTATTGGATTCTTATGCAAGTTTAATAGGAGGTTGTGTTTACCGATGGTACGGAAACAGCTTCACTCTGGATAGACCCCTCGGAATTCCATTGGTAGTATGATTATGTGTCTATAGAAGTCTGAATCAAGGTAGGTATATTTGGTCTTAACCTAAGACTTGCATCTCTAATACTTGCGACAATCAATATACTTTGGTTTTGGTCATCGAGGGCTTTAACCGGTTCTGTGTACGCCTCTTCTGGGTATATTGAGAATCGTAGTGTATTGGGTGTGATATCAAGATGGAAGTATCACTTCAGTCATATGGAGATGATGGTCACGTAGGATACGAAACTGGTGCTCTTATATGCTGCAGCTATCGGGATAATATGACTAGGTCATGTTTATCCGATTATAGAGACTAGTTACCAGAGATCCGATATGTGTTTCGTACGGGGCAGACACAATTCTAGCCCCAGGCCTAGCACGTGACATCCAATACTGGATCGCAATGCACAATACTACGTATATTACGCCTAATATAGATTACATATTCCTTTAAGAATATTTCTGGAGAATTGGGTAGGCACGGTGCTTTGCTAGAAGCCAACCATGTCTCGTAAATCGGTAAAAACGTAGTACTAGGTACGTACGTGTTCGGATAGTCCGACGACCGGATTTACTGCCAACATATCCGGGGATCTCATGGGTCACTTCCGAAGATTCACCGATGACGTATGACTCACACATAATTAATCTAGGATTAATTATAAGAGAGAGAAAATTAATCTAGGATTAATTACGGAGATATTTTATCTGGGATAAAATACTATTCAAAGAGAGAGAACGATTAATTTGGAATTAATCGATAAAATAATATATTCGATATATTAAACGAAATTAGATTTCGACGCGGAATTATAATTAGATTTTAATTCGGGCGAACGAGTTAATTTAGAATTAATTCGTTAGCGACGTGAATAGTAATTTTGCTAGGCATAATTATTTTAAATAAATTTGATTTAATTACGTCGCAACGGAAAATTCGTTAATTCGAAATTAGCGAACCCGAGCCCAGGAGTGTTTGCGGGCCCACTCGTATTTTGAATCAAGTGGTGCCCACGCGTCACATCACTAGTCAACTTTATCACTTTAATGTGATGGAAGTCGTTGGTAGGTAAACGTTTTCCAAAAAAAAAAGTTGTTGGTAGGTGGTTGAGTGTAAAACACATTAGTGTGATGGCTTGAAAGACATTTACCATTTTTATTATTTTTGGTATTTGACTTTCATTTTTGTGTAATTAGATTACACAACACAAAACAACACACTCATCTTCTCTCCTCTCCACCTTACGGTTTTGGAAGCCATTTTTCCTCTCCATTTTTCTTCCATTGCCGAGAGCAACAAGAAGCTTTAGGGAAATTTTGTGGCAAAATTTCCAAGTGCTAGCACACTCAAGGGAGTCTTACAAAGGTGATAGGGAAACCCATCTATGAGCATGGAATCCATTCACAAAGCTTGGAGCTTGGAGCACACAAATGGGCGCTTGACCGAAACAAGGAGCACAAAAAGGAGGCATGGCCGAGAGCTTCAAGGGAGCAGAAATTTTTTGTGTTCATCACATCGCAAAGCTGATCAAAGTGAGTATTTCCGCAACTTTACTTTGATGTATTCGCACTTTTTATCGCTTAATTTGATCTTGGCTTGACCTAGAAAACCCAATAATGGTATCAAGAGCCTTGATTAAGATGAAATTGAATTAGGGTATAATTTGGGTAAAATTGATTTGAGCATGATTTGATAAAATTGATTGATTGAGTATGCTTGAATTATGATAACTTAGAGTTATGCATGATCAATTTGATGAAAATAGAATTGGATTAATTTTCCCCAATTATTTTGGCTTGGCCGAAAGTTATGGATGCCCTAAAGTCATGGTGATTTTTGTTTTTTGATCATTGGATGAATTGAAAGAATTGGGATAAATTTATTTAGGATTTAATTGGATTAAAATCGAAATCGGATTTAAAATCCCCAAATTTCCGTGAGCTTCAAAGCATGGAAATGAATTGATTTTTTTATTCAATAGTGTTGGACATGTGTTGATGATGATAAGCATGATTAATTAAGTAAATTGATATTTTGGAAATGTTAATTTGACTAATTAATTATGGCTAAAACACTTTAGTTAATTAAATTGTGAAATTTGGAAATTTGGAATTTAATTAGTTGGGCTAAATTTGGAATTGGGCTTGAAAAGTTGTATTTGGGCTTAATGGGCTTGGTTGGGCCAAGTTTGGTTTAGGTTAATTGGTTGAATCCGATACTTGCGACAATCAATGTACTTCGGTTTTCGGTCGTCTAGGGCTTTAACAGGTTCTGTGTATGCCTCTACTGGGTATATTGAGAATCGTAGTGTGTTGGGTGTGATGTCAAGACGGAAGTATCACTCCAGTCATAGTGGAGATGATGGTCACGTAGGATACGGAACTCGTTCTCTTATATGCTGCAGCTATCGGGATATTATGACTAGGTCATGTTTATCCGATTATAGAGACTAGTTACCAGAGATCCGATATGTGTTTCGTATGGAGCAAACACAATTCCAGCCCCAGGCCTTGCACGTGACATGCGATACTGGACCGAGATACGCAATACTACGTATACTACGCCTGATATAGATCACTTATTCCTGTAAGGATATTTCTGGAGAATTAGTAAACCCGAGCCAGGAAGTGTTTGCGAGTGCACTCGCATTTCGAATTCAAGTGCGGCCCGCAAGTCACATCAAGCATCAAATCATTAGTCACTTTGAGTGATGTGACAACTTTTCACTTGATTGATTGAGTGATGTGAATAGTTGATGTGGTGGTTGAAAGCTTTAATGGTTTGACTTTTGAAAGCAAATTTTGGTAAATCAATTAATTGATTTTTAGAAAATCAAATAAAGTGTATTAGATACACAATTCTTTCACCAACCAAAAAACACTCTCTCTCACTTCTTATTCTCTCCCAATTCACGCCCAATGGGCTGAATTTTCCTCTTCCTTCACAGCTCACTGCCGAGACACTCAAGGGGAAGCAAATGATGATTTTGTTGCAAAATCAAGAGTGCTAGCACACAATGGAGACATACAAAGGTGATAGGGAAACCCACTTGTGAGCATGGAATTTCATCACAAATCTTGGAGCTTACATGGAGGACCGTTGCCGATTCTTGGAGGACACCCAACAAGCTCACTGCCGAGAGCTCAAGGAGGGTAGAAAAAGATTTTTTTTTCTTCGTCGTATCGCTCAACCGCTCGATGTAAGTATTCCGTAACTTCTTCGTTGTATTCGCACTATGTTTCTATGCTTGATTCGATCATCGGGACTTAGAGAAAACTCCAACAATGGTATCAGAGCGAGTAAAAGCATGAAACTTGAATTTAGGGTTAAAATTGGGTAAATTGATTTTGAGCATGATTTGGTTAAATTGTTTGATTAAGTATGCTTAAATGTAGTTTAATTGAAGTCTGATTGGATCAATTTCATGAAAATTGATTTGGAACAATTTTCCCCAATTTTTGAGGCTTGGCCTAGAATGATGCCCTAAAATGTCTTGGTGATTTTTTGATTTTTGATTCATTGGATGAGTTGGAATCATGTTGGGAATATTGATTTAATGTTGAATTGGATTTAATTGGATTGAAACCAAATCGGACATAAAATTACCCATAAAACCGTGACTTGTAGCATGTTAAAATGGGTTTGATTTTTGATAAAATGTGTTGGATATGTTTTGTTGTCAATGAGCATAATTAATTAGGCTAATTGATGTTTTAGAAATGTTAATTAGGGTGATTAAATATGGAATCCACTTTGGTTAATTAAATTGTGAATTTGGAATTTTTATGATTTAATTAATTGGGCTAATTTTGGAAATTGGCCTTAAAAGTTGTAAATATACCAAGATGGGTTTAGGCTAAATTGGTTGGATCCAATTGGGCCCAAAACAATTTCCATATAGCGCAAATGCGACTAATGAACCTTTAAATATTTTAATTGGGCCTAATGGGCCTAAATTGATTTCTAGGCTTATGGGGTTATTCCTTGATTGGGCTTTGGTTATTGGGTTTGAACCAAGTTGACCAAAAGTCCACGCCTTAAAGAAATTAATTGAAAGCCCATTGGACTTTAATTAAATTAACATTGGATGTTAATCGGGCTTTGAGACCCGTAACGATTAAATTTGGAATTTAAGTCGTAAAGGTTCATTAATAAAGTGTAATATTTAATTTGGAATTAAATAGTGAATTAGTATTAAATACATATTAAATTGGATTTAATGTTGTAATTTAATTTAATTCAAGAATTCGTACTTTGAGTACTTATTCGCAAAATGAGTTGGACTCGCGCAAAATCAAATCGTTGTTTGAACATTGGATGGTCACTAATATCAGATTAATTAATTGGATTAGATTGATTGATAACATGTTTGTGTGAATACATGGTTGCGATGCATGAATAATGTATATCAGATGGATATTAGATGGGTGAGGGCAATTTTGGAAATTATTGTAATAAATTTAGAATTTATTAATTGGACCTGCGTGTCCAGCCTATTACCTCATTTCTCATTGTATTTCTCTTCTCACCTATTCCCCTCAATGTAAATGAGGTTTCTTTAGAAGTGTTATGTAACGGGTAGAAGCAAATACTTGTGCTAGCGGGAGAGAGGAAATAGAGAGATTTGATCTAGGATCAATGTGTTAAGTATCCATCCGCATATCATTATTATATTTATATATGCGCCTTATTATGTGTTTAGAATGCATGTTTAAGGGTGTATGATGATGAGACCTTAACAAAGATAATAAATTGGTTGCCAATTTGCACGCGAAAAACCCTCACAAAATATTAAGCGTTTTTCCTTCCATTGAGTGATTCTTACTCAAGATCCAAGACTGACATTGGCTTGTTGGCCAAAGTCAAGGCCTTTGTCCGTCGAGGATGTGTTTGAATCACGAGAGCTTTGTTCTATATCGGTGTCTTGTCCAAGTTGTGGTTTGTTGGCCAAAGTCAAGACCACTTCTTGTCCATCGACATTGATTACGAAGCTTTCCATGGTCAATGGGTCACGCTTAACTGGGATCACTAAGTTTGTTGTGCCAAAGCCAAGGCTTAGTTGATTCAGAGGAAAAAGGTTAGGTAATATATTGGATATATTGGCATATATAAGATAAATATTTCGGACTTGGACGTCCCCCTACCGGATCTAGGAATTGGATTGGATCCAATTGATCTTAGAGATCTACCTAGTTAATTATCATACAATTTGTTAGCCAAAGTCAAGATTGTGTGACATTTAACGGGATCCTAGCCCACTAGGAAACACAGTTTCCCGAGTACTCAACAGAGGGTTAGAGGCTCGCCTAAAAATAGTAGGAGGCAAGTATTAAATTTGCAATATTCGTTTAGTAACTTGCCATACGCGCTCATTACAAATATTACATCAAATAAATTAATATATTAGTTGGACTAATATTTAATGTTGTTTTAATAAAACAGTTGGACTGTATTCAAACTATTTCGATTATAGTTGATTTTATAATTGGATTATAGTAATCAATATAATTGAATTTAACTAATTAAATTATAGTTGATTATATAGTTGGACTATAGTAATCATTATAATAAATAGTACCTAAATCGTTGATTAAATAGTTGGACTATTAGAATCAAGATAAATTGAAAGATTAGTGTTTAAAACATAATCCTGGGTGAAAATGTATTTAAACGATTTTAATTTTCAAATTGAGAATAAAATTTCAGGATGGTCCTTGGAAACTAAGAAGTTACTTTATTTGATAAAATAACATCTTAGGCCTAACCCCGGAGTTAAGCAAATAGTAGAGCATGATAGTTGGAATATTCATGTGATGATAACTTTAGTGCTTAATCCATTAACCTTGCCAATTAGACCCCTTAATTTCTTAATCAGAACTAAGGATTAGATCCTTATAGTAGGATAATGAAATTGAAGGATCTTCATAGATCTATTCTTAGATCTTAGAAGTACTATAAATTGCAATAGTAAACTCTTGGAGAGTTAATGGCTATACTCAATGAGTCAAAGCCAAAGTTTGCAATAAGGCAAGAAGCGCAAGGCGCACCTTATTTCGACAGTCCGGAAGGCCAAGGTTTGGCCAAAGGCTTTTGGGGTACTGAAAAGGGCAAAGACAAAATCATTATAATTTTCTGGGAAGATAAATGACATATCCCAAAATGTCTGCCTTAATTATGGCAAACGGGATCGCGGAAGCGTGACTACCGTTTGGACAAAACAGACATTAAGGAATTGAAGAACGAGCAAGGCTCCGACTTCAAATATGTTTTTCATAAAATATGTTCACTACTAGTATTAAAATTGGATTTTAAATACTTAGTGTGGTACATAAATATGTACTGGTGTGCAGAATCTGCTATGAGCAAGATACTGACTTCAGTTGAGAATAATCTGCGAATTGGAAACGAGGCAAAATTTGATGTTTTAACCATAGATACCTAATTTAGGAACTACCCTTTGGGTGTGTACTTAAATTAGGGAACTGTTACAATGTAACTAGTTTGACTAGATACATTATCTCTATATCAGGGTTTAACCCGTTGTGGGTATACCTTTATATTCTAGAACACTAATGTGTTTTATTATATAAAGATGATATTGAGATAAACACATTAGATGTGAATAACAGAATTTAAATTTTGAATATAAATAAATCTCAAACATATAATATGACAAACAAATAGCTCAAACTGATTTGATCAATTGAAACATATTGTGGCATTGTTGTCTGGGACACAATTAAACAAGACTCGTATATCCACACTTTCGAAGAGTGGGTACTAGGACAAATTTGATTCTATTCAAATGATGTCTACGAATCTAGTTTATTGGGCAAAGTGCCTAAAATACTATTTACTTGGTAAAAGTGTAAATGCCACCGATCTGTTAGCCCGAGCCAGGAAGTGTTTGCGAGTGCACTCGCATTTTGAATTCAAGTGCGGCCCGCAAGTCACATCAAGCATCAAATCATTAGTCACTTTGAGTGATTGTGACAACTTTTCACTTGATTGATTGAGTGATGTGAATAGTTGATGTGGTGGTTGAAAGCTTTAATGGTTTGACTTTTGAAAGCAATTTTGGTAAATCAATTAATTGATTTTTAGAAAATCAAATAAAGTGTATTAGATACACAATTCTTTCACCAACCAAAAAAAACTCTCTCTCACTTCTTCTTCTCTCCCAATTCACGCCCAAGGGGCTGAATTTTCCTCTTCCTTCACAGCTCACTGCCGAGACACTCAAGGGGAAGCAAATGATGATTTTATTGTAAAATCAAGAGTGCTAGCACACAATGGAGACATACAAAGGTGATAGGGAAACCCACTTGTGAGCATGGAATTTCATCACAAAGCTTGGAGCTTGCATGGAGGACCATTGCCGATTCTTGGAGGACACCCAACAAGCTCACTGCCGAGAGCTCAAGGAGGGCAGAAAAAGATTTTTGTTCTTCGTCGCATCGCTCAACCGCTCGATATAAGTATTCCGCAACTTCTTCGTTGTATTCGCACTATGTTTCTATGCTTGATTCGATCCTCGAGACTTAGAGATTTCCCAACAGTAGGTCGGAGAGAGTCAGGAAACAATCTGATAGGTATGGGTTTCTGATCTCTCCTCATGTAGATATTAATCTCATTGAGGATAATGAACCGGCTACGTATGAGGAAGCGATACAAGATATCGATTCCGCTTTATGGCAAGAGGCCATGAAGTCCGAAATGGATTCCATGTATACCAACCAAGTTTGGACACTGGTTGATGACCAGAAGGCATAAAGCCTATTGGATGCAAATGGGTCTTCAAGACGAAGACCGACATGGATGGCAACGTACAAACGTACAAAGCTAGGCTTGTAGCGTAGGGGTATCGTCAACGACATGGTGTCGATTACGACGAAACTTTCTCACCCGTTGCCATGATTAAATCCATTCGGATAATGCTTGCGATAGCTGCGTATTTCGATTATGAGATATGGCAGATGGACGTCAAAACTGCTTTCCTTAACGGAAACCTTTTGGAGGATGTTTATATGCAATAGCCTGACGGTTTTGTCATGCCAAGACTTGCAAACAAGGTTTGTAAGTTAAATCGATCCATTTATGGATTGAAGCAAGCGTTGCATTCTTGGAACCAACGCTTTGATGAGATCATAAAAGAATATGATTTCTTTCAAAGCGAGGATGATCCTTGTGTATATAAGAAGGTTAGTGGGAGAGCACTGACATTCATTGTCCTTTACGTTGATGATGTATTGCTTATTGGCAATGACATTCCCATGTTAACGTCGGTGAAAGCTTGGCTTTCATTGAAATTCTCCATGAAAGATCTGGGAGAAGCAGCCTTTATTCTAGGAATAAAGATCTACCGGGATAGATCTAGAAAGCTGTTTGGACTATCCCAGAGTACGTACATTGACAAAGTGTTGAAGAGATTCAACATGGATCAGTCCAAAAGGGGACTGTTGCCAATGTTACATGGCGTCACTCTATCTAAGGACATGTGTCCTAAAACACAAGATGAGAGAGACAACATGAGTCGGATATCGTTCGCTTCGGTAGTCGGATCGATCATGTATGCCATGATATGTACGCGACCTGATGTCTCCTATGCTTTGAGCATATGTAGTCGCTATCAGGCCGATCCAGGTGAAGGTCACTGGATGGCGGTTAAGAATATCCTTAAGTATCTTAGACGAACTAAGGATACATTCTTAATCTATGGAGATGGAGAACTTGAGGTAACTGGGTATACCGATGCAAGTTTCCAAACCGACAAAGACGACTGTAAGTCGCAATCCGGGTACATATTTTGTTTGAATAACGGAGCAGTAAGATGGAAATCTTCCAAGCAAGAGACTGTTGTCGATTCAACAACAGAAGCAGAGTATATCGCTGCAGCTGAAGCAGCAAAGAAGGCAGTTTGGATCCGAAAATTCCTAATTGGATTAGGAGTAGTTCTGTTAGCAGCTGAGCCCGTTCCATTGTATTGTGACAATAACGGGGCTATAGCGCAGGCTAAAGAACCGCGGTCTCATCAACGATCCAAGCATATTCTTCGACGTTTCCATCTGATTCGTGAGATCATACATCGTGGCGATGTGAAGATCGAGAAGGTCGCATCACAGGACAACATTGCAGATCCACTGACGAAAGCCATTCATCAGCCGAAGTTTGAGCGACATGTACATAGTTCAAGTATTAGATGCTTTAGTGACTGGCTATAGGCCAATTGAGAGATTGTTGGACAGTTATGACCCATAGCGTCACTGTTTGTAAGAACATTGTGGTTTTGTACTAATTAACTATGTAGTAATGGAAATTTCCTTTTATCATTTCGTAATTAGATTACTTAAATGTGTGAATGATGAAAGTCCTTATGATTAGTTCCGAATTGAGATGATATGAGACATTATCAATCCACGACGGTTTAATCATTAAATATCCCTAGTCGTAGTATTATCGAGACTGGACATCGATAATGCGGAATAGACTAGTATCGCACTTGTGCGTGTTATGGAAGCGTAACAACATAGTTCTCATATATTTAAGTATTTGATACTTATGCAAGTGTGATAGGAGGTTGTGTTTTACCGATGGTACGGAAAACAGCTTCGCTCTGGATAGACCTTGCGGAATCCCATTAGTAGTATGACTATGTGTCTATGGGAGTCTGCTTCAGGGTAGGTGTATTTGGTCTTAACCTGAGACTTGCATCGCTAGTACTTGCGACAATCGATACGCTTTAGTTTTGGTCGTCCAGGACTTTAACAGGTTTTGTGTACGCCACTTCTGGGTTTATTGAGAATCGTAGTGTATTGGGTGTGATGTCAAGATGGAAGTATCACTTCAGTCATATGGAGATTATGGTCACACAGGGATACAGAACTGGTTCTCTAAGGGTTGCAACCATCGGGATAATATGACTTGGTCATGATTATCCGATAATAAAGAGACTAGTTGCTAGTGATCCGATATATGCTTCGTACGGGGCAGACACTGTACCAGCCCCAAGCCTTGCATGTGACATCCGATACTGGATCGTAATACACAATACTACGTATACTACGCCTGTTAAAGATCGTATATTCCATTAAGAATATTTCTGGAGAATTGGGTAGGCATGGCGCTTTGCTAGAAGCCAACCTTGTCTCGTAAATCGGTAAAAACGTAGTACTTGGTATGTACGTGTTCGGATAGTCCGACGACCGGATATACTGCCAACCTATCCAGGGATCTCTTGGGTCGCTTCCCGAAGATGCACCGATGACGTATGATTCAAGCTTAATTAATCTGGGATTAATTACGGAGAGACTTTATCTTGGATAAAGTACTATATGAGTCATCAACGATCCAAATATGCACTTCAACTATTCATCTGATTCATTCGGATCATACATCGTGGCGATGTGATGATCGAATAAATCGCATCAGATGATAACTTTGCAAATCTACTGACAAAAACAATTTCTCAGCAGAAGTTTGAAGCGAAACGTACATAGTTCATGTGTAGGACACTTGAGTGATTGGCTATAGGCCAAGTGGGAGATTGTTGGACAATTATGACCCATAGCATCACTATTTGTACAGAACATGGTGTTGTTGTACAAATTAACTATGTGACAAAGGAAATTTCTCTTTTATCATTTGTAATTGGATTACCAAGATACATAAATGATAAAAGTCCATATGATTAGTTCCGGATTGAGATGATATGAGACAGTATCAATCCACGAAGGTTTAATCATTAAAATATCCCTAGTCGTAGTATTATCGAGATTGGACATCGATAATGCGGAATAAACTAGTATTGCACTTGTGCGCGTTGTGGGAGTATAACGGTATAGTTCTCATATATTTAAGTATTGGATACTTATGCAAGTGTAATAGGAGGTTGTGTTTACCGATGGTATGGAAACAGCTTCGCTCTGGATAGACCCCTCGAAATTCCATTGGTAGTATGAATATGTGTCTATGGAAGTCCGAATCAGAGTAGGTGTATTTGGTCTTAACCTGAGACTTGCATCGCTAATACTTGTGACAATCAATATAATTTGGTTTTGTTCGTCCAGGGCTTTAACCGGTTCTGTGTACGCCTCTTCTGGGTATATTGAGAATCGTAGTGTATTGGGTGTGATGTCAAGATGGAAGTATCACTTCAGTCATATGGAGATGATGGTCACGTAGAATACGGAACTGGTGCTCTTATATGCTACAGCTATCGGGATAATATGACTAGGTCATGTTTATCCGATTATAGAGACTAGTTACCAGAGATCCGATATGTGCTTCGTACGGGACAGACACAATATCAGCCCAGGCCTAGCACATGACATCCGATACTGGATCGTAATATGCAATAACACGTATACTACGCCTGATATAGATTACATATTCCTTTAAGAATATTTCTGGAGAATTGGGTAGGAACGGTGCTTTACTAGAAGCCAACCATGTCTCGTAAATCGGTAAAAACGTAGTACTAGGTACGTACGTGTTCGGATAGTCCAACGACCGAATTTACTGCAAATATATCCGGGGATCTCATGGGTCGCTTCCCGAAGATTCACCGATGACGTATGACTCGCACATAATTAATCTAAGATTAATTATAAGAGAGAGAAAATTAATCTAGGATTAATTACGGAGATATTTTATCTGGGATAAAATACTATTTAAAGAGAGAGAACGATTAATTTGGAATTAATCGATAAAATAATATATTCGATATATTAAACGAAATTAGATTTCGACGCTGGATTAAAATTAGATTTTAATTCGGGCGAACGAGTTAGTTTAGAATTAATTTGTTAGCGACGTGAATAGTAATTTTGCTAGGCATAATTATTTAATTAAATTTGATTTAATTACGTCGCAACGGAAAATTCATTAATTCGGAATTAGCGAACCTGAGCCCAGGAGTGTTTGCGGGCCCACTCGTATTTTGAATCAAGTGGGGTCCACAAGTCACATCACGCATCACATCACTAGTCAACTTTATCACTTTAATGTGATGTAAGTTGTTGGTAGGTGGTTGAGTGTGAAACACACTAGTGTGATGGCTTGAAAGACATTTACCATTTTTATTATTTTTGGTATTTGACTTTCATTTTTTTGTAATTAGATTACACAACACAAAATTTTTTTGTAATTAGATTACACAACACAAAACAACACATTCATCTTCTCTCTTCTCCACCTCACGGTTTTGGAGCCATTTTTCCTCTCCATTTTTCTTCCATTGTCGAGAGCAACAAGAAGCTTTAGGGAAATTTTGTGGCAAAATTTCCAAGTGCTAGCACACTCAAATGAGTCTTACAAAGGTGATAGGGAAACCCATCTATGAGCATGGAATCCATTCACAAATCTTGGAGCTTGGAGCACACAAATGGGCGCTTGACTGAAACAAGGAGCACAAAAAGGAGGCATGGCCGAGAGCTTCAAGGGAGCAGAAATTTTTTGTGTTCATCGCATCGCAAAACCGATCAAAGTGAGTATTTCCGCAACTTTACTTTGATGTATTCGCACTTTTCATCGCTTAATTTGATCTTGATTTGACCTAGAAAACCCAACAATAATACCAATGAGATTCCGAGGGGTCTATCCAGAGCGAAGCTGTTCCCGGTCCAACGGCTAACAGAACCTCATATCACACTTGCATAAGTATCAAATACTTAAATATATGAGAACTATGCCGTTAAGCTTCCATAATGCGCACAAATGTAATACTAGTCTATTCCACATTATCGATGTCCAGTCTCGATAATACTACGACTATGGATATTTAATGATTAAACCGTTCGTGAATTAATATTGTCTCATATCTTATTAATCTGATTTAACCATAAGGACTTTTATCATTAATAATCCAAGTAATCCAATTACATAATGATAAAATAGCAAATTCCTCTGTCACATAGTTAATTTGTACAAAAACACCATGTCTTTTACAAATAGTGATGTTATGAGTCATAATTGTCCAACACAATACATGTCACTCCACTGTCTTATTTAAGTGGGGATATTCCTCAAGAAAGCATTGCTCTACATCAAATGCAGAATCTAATCTAAATCAATTTCTAAACAGTTCAATTCTACCTTAGAAAACATAACTTAACTTAACTAGTAAATTTCCGTTATGTTTCCCGTTAGCGTAGAACTAAAAGACAAGAAACATCTAAATTATATGCATGCGCAAACATCAAAATTGGATTATATATCATATATCAAGCATGACAAATGTAATGGATGGAGGATCAGACCTGCTCTGATACCAATTTTTGTTGGGATTTTGGTGCGGGCGCAGCGGAAGCTCGCGGTTTGGTTGAAATCATAATTTTAAAACTTTTAAATTATCGAATAAATTATTCAATATCCAATATGAATAATTCATTCATATTTCACCTAAACATATTTATTCGATATCAAATAACGACATAAATAGTTAAGAAACATCACGAAACCTTTACGAAAATATTTTTCCGCAAAATGGCATAAAACACATTTTTGTCCGAACCGACCAACCAACACACATGGGGGCTGCTCAGGTCAGCTCCAATAAAGCTTGGGCAGTTCATGGGCTACCCAAATAGTGGCCAATTCACTGTTTGGACAAAAGATACCCGGTAAGCCTGAAACTCACCTGGTAACGCCGTTTTTCGCTATTTTCGCATATTTCAAGTCCAAAATAATTTCCGGAAATTGTTCCAATACCCAAAACACATCCAATACATTTATACAACATAAGTTTCATAACCAAAAATACAAAATTTCCAGATCTGAGTTTTGTAACAGAAGTATCATTTTTCATGCTATAAATCCAATTTTCTCAATATCGATCATATTAATACTAACACCAACCAAATCCACCACCTATGAAGAACTTAAGAATAATTCTAAGAGTTAAAAGAGTGGTCATAACACTCTATAATGGTAACAAGTTATCAAATGACAAAATTGAATCAATATTACACTAATATCATCCAATCAAACTTCACACATGCATCTAGCCTCCAAATCCATCCTCCAAATCAAAAGCCCCAAAATATAAGAAATGAAGAAACCCTAGAACAAGTCTAGATACTCAAGAACAAGAAACAAACTTTCTAAGTTTAGGAGTTATGAAGATTACCTCTAAATCTCCTAAAATCCTTAAATTTTTTCTTGATTTTCTTCACTTTCTTCCTTGATTCTTCAAGAAAATTTTTGGAGTGCTTTCTTTGAGATTGGTTTCGGCCATGGCTTACTTAAAATGAGAAAACAAAAATTTTCCACTTTAAATACAAACCAAAACCGACTTAGGGGGTTAAAAGAGGGGTATTTTGGTCATTTGGTCAATTAATATAATTAAATAATGAAAATAAGCTTTAGGTTAACAAATCCAATTTGTAAACTTTAAGCTTAATAAAATAATGCCACATGTAGCCAATAATAATCAAACATATTGCATAACATTTATGTAATATTGAAATAATTTAATTATTTAGATATTTAACATTTAAATATCTAAATAATTAATTAATGCGATTATTAAAATATGTGTATTTTTATTTACATTAAATAATAAATACATATATTAATGGCATGCGTCAAAGTCTCATTTGATAATTAATTAATATGTATCAAATCAAATATTGTATCAAATATAAATACACATTAATTATCAATTGACCGAAATGCCCTTAATGCATGTATTTTCGTTTAACCGTTTAAATGACTGGAATTAACTCATTTAATTCGGTGAAGTATTATGAATAATCTATATTATTCATAACGTTTTGCTCAAGTTCTCAACAAGTACACTTCATATTGTGAGACTCTCTAAGTTTAGGTTTATCCGTCACGGAATCCAATTTCGTGTCCATAATCCAACCACTTATGAATTATGACGATCACATATAATCTCGCTAAACTATGCAAGTCGAGATCATTGCATACATATAATCCCTCCGTCACAGGTTATCCATATTATACCTGTGATATAGATAAGAACGTCAAATCCTTATGGTATAATATAGTCGACTTTCAAATTTAGGATCTCTAAATAACACTCGGAACTCGCTTCTGAAGTTATACCACGGCCAAGGATTTACTAGATCGCAAACACATATAGGATACTTATGCCCTGTACACAGGACTGACGGATTCATCTTGATACGCACTGGATATCATGAGCATCAGTCCACAACCAACGAACAGGCGGAGGTCAGATCTAAATAGATCGGTGACGTGACTGGCATTAAAGTGTGGAAGATAATTCATATATCCACTATGGTATCTCAAGTCGAATGACCACTATGCTCGCTCAGCTCGAGAAGATTCCTATTGATGTTAATGTACCATCTATTAGAAAATCTTCAGTGAGTCGTTCAATATTTATCAAATAAATACCTACATGTCTATACGAGTATCCCGAGACTCATGGTTCATTGGGATAAACTATCGGACCAAGTCATGATATACGACATGTACTGGTCTCAGCGTATTTTACTAACCGACCCGTGTTAGTAAATCTTGACCAGGAACTTTATTTAAGGATATATAACTTATAGTGACGCTTCCCAACGTCAATTACAAACTACGTTGTAACTGCGTATTACATTGTAAATCCTAGGGTCTTTGTCTAATATACACATATCACTAAATTAGATTTAGTTTCAATCTAATCATAATTAGATATCTAATCGTAATTAGATCGAATATGTATATAAAAGACAAGTGGTGCTACCATTAAATAAGTAATATTATGGAAAAAGGAATTGTTCGTAGTCATGAATCAGACATAAATACGATCCGGATTGGCACTCCGAGCGTGCAGATGAAGATCGACCCGATGTTAGGGATCAGATTCAGTAATATTTGTGCAGATGAATTCGGACCCGACCTGATACTGAGCCCTCGAACATTTGACAAGAATGTTCATGAATTGCAAAGAGAAAACTAGGGAAGCGATGAAGACCGACCCGACCTGATGAGAAGATATCGGATTCAACAGTATGTGCATCTGTGAAGACATAACCGAGGTGGTCCATTACTACTCACCCAACCTGGTAAAGAAGCCGGGAAGAGCTCAGTATTGTTCACCTCGGTATTCCGACCTGGTTATCTAGGTCAGGGCTATTGCATCTTATGCACATATATGGATGACGTAAGCCCTACATGAAACCTAGAGCCGCCAGACCGTTGGATGGGTGTAACGTACGAGTAATGAGCTTTACGTACGAGTAATGAGTAGTAACGTCCGAGTAATGAGCAATAATGTATGAATAATATGCAATACTAACAGGGAAACGTGGCCGACGTCACATGTGGGAGTTACAGTAAATCCGATGACACTATTTAAAGGGAAAGAAGACTGAGTTCTGGGATCCCTGGATTAGTATTTCTTATTTTCCATAACTTGTAAAAAGCTCTAAAAATCTTGGTGTAAGAAAGGGATAAGGCAGATCGGTCCGGGGTGGTAATATAAACATCATTTTATTCGTGTCTGTGGATTTAGGTTGGATCCATTCCGCCGAACCACGTTAAATCCTCTGTTTTGTCTGTGTGTTTTTCATATTTTTCTAAGTTTGTATTTGGTCCTCAAACCAAACAAATTCATAGTTGAGGAAGATTTGTTGGAGGAATGATTTTTCACGAATTACCTCTGTAACGAAAATCAGCCGTCAAAAGAATCAAAAACAAAGAAATGGATTGAGAAATTGTTAAATCAAGATCTCTGTTTCATAAAATATACAAGAGATAAAAATTTCTCTTATATATTCATCATGTTAATTCTAAGTGTATTATCATCACAAAAAAAATAGTTGTGGAATCACTAAATATACATGGGTTGAAGCTGCCCTTCAATTTGAAAGGCATGGAAATTTGCTTCTGATCCAACAGGTGAAGGCACATCGTCAGCTTCTCTTTCGGGCTTCACCCATCTGCCATGAGCGTTTCTAACAAGCCCTTTGTTCTCCATTTGATACCAACAATGAGGGATCCTCAATTCACCAACCAACATATCACATGCCTTGTTCACTAAGGCAACATCTCTACGAGCATCCGAACGGAAGCTCGAATCTTGACTGACATATCCATCAACAAGATGTAGGTATGTTTCTTGGCTGTGAAATCCTAACAAGTTGAATCCACGTTTGAGGAACGGTGATGAATGAACATCGAGCCGCAATTCAGCTCCTACGTGTGTGTAAACCCAGTCTAATGTGCCTGTAATTTCATCAAATTTCTGTAAGCCTTCGTTGAATACAACCCCTGGCATTTTTGGTACCAAGTCCTGTTTCACTACGACTCGTAATGTTTTCACACCCATTTGATGTAATTGGTCCCGGAATGCAATGTTGCCGACTCTCGGTGCTCCGAAGGAAATTACGCTGATGGGGATTCCTGGAATTGTGGCTGCAGCTTGGTACGCATTGATCAGAGCCAGGGCGCCACCCAGGCTGTGCCCGGTGATCGTGAGGCTCACTTCTTCACCTTTTTGTCTATACAATTTTACAAGTTCGGTCACTTCTTTCATGACTTGTTCTGATGCACTAGACTTGTTGTACCTAGTGTGCTCGCTCTTTGAAGTGTAAATACTTTGGAACCCATGTTCAACTTTAGCATCTCCATCTCCAATTGGCTCCAACTTCCTTTGAAAATCCTCGTACCACTCAGACGGCGCCACCGTCCCCCGCCACGTCACGACGATATCTCTCCGGCCAATCCGGCGGGTCTCCTCGTCATCACTAATAGCCACAAAACCCATCCAGTTTGAATCTCTGCTCCAAGTCTCACCCAAATATGTCCTGTTTAGCCACTGTGGCATGTCCATATGTGACATGGCATAGATGTACTTGCACACCTTGTAACCATGTTTATCAAGCCCCAGCTTTTCGAAAATCCTGTTCCGATTAAACCTGCAACTCCCGCAGTACTCGGAGAAAGGATCAAAATCGAAAGCATCGTACGTCGCTTGAGCAAACTCACCGTACTTAACAATCTCTCGCCGGAGCCACGGGTGAAGTGGGTCTAAAAGATTGTCCCAATCCATGCAACCGTGAATTTCCCGCCATTTACCGGAAATCACTTCCTTGGGAGACATAATTGGAGTTGAATGTTTTTCTTCTTGATCACTTGCAAAATCCCAATTGGCATATTTGATCTCTCTTCGTTGAGATGGTGTTTCAACGTGAAGATGAAGTAGATTTGAGAGTGATTCAGCTAGACGAGCGGCTCGATTTGATGAAGCCTTAGTGCTGCTCCGACGATCAATAATAGCTTCTTGATGGGCACGGATCATAAATTTATTCCGGTTCACTCCGGTGCATGGAGTGGCCGGGAGATGATTATGAATCATTGTTGACAAAGCCATATGATCGATAGAATTTGAATTACAATTGGGATTTGCCAAGCAGATCAATGAGCTTGAATTGAAATGATTGGAAATGTTTTTGAGGTTGAATTGGTAGAGATTACGAGGCAGAAGGATGAGTATAAATATATTGTGGAACGCGTAGTCAATAACTCGGAGGCGAAGAAAAATCCTGAGGGAGGGAGAATTATGCACGAGTGTTTATTCAATTTTCAATAGAGACTTTGTTGAGAACGGGTCATAGTTTATTACATTATGCAGTTGAATCACTAATCAATTACAAAAACTGCCACGTATTCTAGGAATGTTGTTTTCTTTAATAAAAATATAATAATTTAAAAGAAAATTGTCAATACCATACTTCAAATTTGTTAGGTTATCAAAAAATATATAATCCTGAAATTTTATCTAAAGATTAAAAAGTATAGTGAATATTCACCTATTATATAATAAATATATACTCATTGTTTGATATTTTTTTCAATCGATAATTACATATCCAAATTTATTACACTTTTGATATAGTTTTCAATATTTGGGATCGGCGAATATTGTTTCAAAATTTGTGTATTTTTTTTTTTAGATTTATTATCATTTCACTACTTTATAAATTGAGAAATAATAAATGAGTACAAGAAGTATTGAAGTGTAATATTTTACTATTATATCTTTACAAAAGTTACATTACTATACCTTATATTTTACTACTATATTTTAACAAAATTTTATATTTTACTACTATATTTTTACAAAAATTACATTCTACAACTAGTAATAAAATGTTACATATCAATACTTCTTAAAATAAAATATTATTTTTCAATACTTGTTGTAGTAAAATGTAAGATACTAGTAGTAAAATATAATTTTCATAAAGATATAATATTAAATATTACAGTCTAATACTTCTTATACTTATTTTTTATTTCTCAATTTCTAATATAGTAAAATAATGATAACCCTTTTTTTATAACTTGTCAAACATTGAGTATGATTGATAATTCCCTTAATTTAAAATAGAAATCTCCATTTGTATTATTTATTAGTAATTCTTTAATACCATAATTGTATGTGTAACATGATACAACAAAACAATGAATATATATAGTTTATTTAATTATTTTCTTAATATTTTAACATACGTGATAAAATATTATTAAATTATTATATGTGTAAAGTGATACTACTGTTATATGTATATATATATATATGGTATAACTTTCCATTATTGACAGCACGAGACCACAAAAGCAGTGTTGAAATTTGTGTTTTTTTTTAATGAATTAATGAATTTTTTTTTTTTTTATAGAAGAAAAAATAGCAGGAATTTACAAATTTCAAATGTTCGGTTATTGTCGAAGTTTTTCAATAAAGAAAAGGCCTTTTTAGAAAGTTTAATATGCATCGAAATGAATGAATGGTGGCGATGAATGGCAATTGAGTAATATCATGAAGAGAGAGCCTATTATTGGGAGAATGACACTGTCAACGTTTGAAAATTTTATATGGGATTGAATCATCTATTAATTAATAGTTTTTTTATTATAATTATTTAATTTTAAATTTATTATATATATATATATATATATATCAAAATATAATTGAACGATTTTCGCGTTATTCATATTTTCCGTCATACTAATACTCCTACCTGTAGAGACGTGGACGAATGAGATTTTTAGAGAAGTACAAAACAAGGAGACTGTTGACTTTCAACACGTACAGCTTGTCATTCTTCTAAAATGTTGTTTTTCACGAGGAATGATATTTTTTTTTTTTTTTGAAAAAGATAGTACTTATCATTAATTCAAAGTTGTGAAAAGATACATAAATTATGTTGGGATACTCTTCAGCCATACAACAGTTTCGTTCTTTTCCAAAGCTAGTTTGGCTAATACATGAGCACACATATTACACGTTCTAGGTGAATAAATACACTTGAAATTTTGGAAATTTCCTTCTGTATCATAAATTTCAGTTATTACCTAAATTATTTCGGTAATACTCCCTTGTCTGTTGTTTACCAGCCCAACAACTCCATGTGAATCTGATTCCACCCTTACTGCGTTCGATTGATTTTTCTCCTCTAGCTGCAGTCCCCAAATTATAGCTTCCGCTTCCACAAAGGCTACATCCCCATAAATTTAACCATTTTCATCGTTGCCGCTATAAAATTACCCTCCCAGTCTCTTATAATAGCCCCCAGTCCTGTTTTCTTTCTCTCTACGACTGTGGCAGCATCCATGTTGATGCTATACCATCCAACAGGAGGGGCCTCCATAACATCTCAGCTGTTGTGACTTCCTTATCTCTTCAAACTGTTCCCCCAGCCTGGATTCTCTGATAAGCGCTAACCACTGCCTCTGCTCTAGCTATGACCTCCCAAGGGTCAGCTTTCTTCCTTTCGAAAATGTTGGGGAAATTAGTGTCATTAACCGAAAATAACATGCAATTACAATAAATAACAACAATCAAGTCATGCCAAATATTGCACCATAAACCCTAAACCTTGAGAACAAGAAAAACCTGGAATAAATGAAGAAATCAGTGGTCCAAGTCGAGATATATCTCTGTCCTTAAGAACTTATTAGCTCTGTCTTGGTGCTCTACGGGTTTTGTGGCTAATGTCCTCCCAAGATAACTTGGATTCATCTTCTTAAAGGGGCACTCCTTAAGAAGATCTTGAACTTGGATTATGGAGGAACTCTCTCTGACTCAAAACAGTAATATGAGACTCACAAATTCGGATGAATTTTTATATTTGAGAATAAACATGAAGACTTCCTTTTAAAGGCATGGAAGAGTGCCTTAAGGGCACCCTTTGGTTTGGGGTGCAACCCTCCAAAGGGTTATACCTCTCCCAAGCACCCCTTGGAGCCTAGAAGCATGTTATCCACAATTGGAGGACATGTCCCTACATGTATGTACCATTCCCATATGGTACCATCCAAGGGACATATCTCTCTTCCATCCAAAACAATAATATTTGAAGAATTTACAACAATCCCCCACAATTCTTCAAATATTCATGCAGACACTTGAGAGAGTTTTCGTGAACTAAAGCTTCCTCGAAATAGGTAGCTTTCGCCTTGAACCTTTCCTAGTGAATGACAATCGGATTTACTTGGCAAACTAGTGATCATAGTCTTGAATTGTTCTGCCGTTGGTGTAAATAAAGACAATTACCAACACACAGCTTTACTTCGACCATTTCCCGTTCTACGGTTGTGTTCATTTCGGCCTTGAACAATGGTCCTGGATTCATCAAGCACTTTAGGGAAATTAGCCTGCAAAATCCCATGGAAGCGACCTCACTTCTTACTTGAAATATGTGATCTACTATGAGAGGTAATCTGTCTTTACCCCCATTAAGACTCATCTCCTAAAAGTGATCATTAAAAGCCTTAGCTTATCCTAACCTTGACAGACAGCACTCTGTTGTTGGGGTTTTGAGCGGAGGGCGCGCGGAAACGCTGTTCGGGTGAAATCGTAATTTAATTTTTTTTTTAAAATTACCGAACAAATTATTCAATATCTAATTTGAATAATTTATTCATATTTAACCTAAACACATTTATTCGATATCAAATAACGATATAAATAGTTAAGAAACGTCGCGAAACTTTTACGAAAATATTTTTCCGCAAAATGACGCAAAAAATGTTTTTGACCGAACCGACCACCCAACACTTATGGGGACTGCCCAGGTCAGCCCCAATAGTGTTAGGGCAGTTCATGGGCTGCCGGAACAGTGACAAACTCACTGTTTGGATAACCGTCACCCGGTTAGCTCAAAAGTCACCTGGAAACGCCGTTTTTCTCCATTTTCGCTTATTTCAACTCCGAAATAATTTACAGCAATTGCTCCAACACCCAAAACACATCCAGTGCATTCAAATGACATGAATTTCATCAACATATTCACTGTTTTTCCAGATTTGATCCATAACATAAAATTATCAATTTTTTCATGCTTTAATCCAACTTTTCCAAGATTAATCCAATCAATCAAGACACCAACCAAAGTCACCACACATGAAGCACCCAAGAACAATTCTAGGTATTACAAGAGTGGTCATAATACTCTATAATAACAACATATCATCTAATAATCAAATTGGACAATAATTACAATAATTTCATCCAAAACACTCTAGAATAACAACATATCATCACTTCTAAATCCATCCATCAAAACCAAAAGCCCCAATTTTATAGAAATAAAGAAATCTAGACCTCACTAGATCTACAAGAAATAAAATTTCTAAGCTTAGGAATTTGTAGAATTACCTTTAATCCTCTCAATTCCTTAGCTTTTTTCTTGATTTTCTTTATTTCTTTCCTTGAATCATCAAACATGATTTGGGAGCCATTTTTGGGAGCTTATTCGGCCATGGAGGAAGATAGATGAAGAAGATAAAATTTTTTCCAAATAAAAATAGGTGTGACCGACTTTAGGGGGTTAAAATGGTCAATTTGGAAAAATTAATTCAATTAATTAAAGTAAGCTTTTTTGGTGGCAAATCAAATTTACACACATTTACCTTAATAAATTCATGCCATATGTACAAATAATAATTAGCCATATTTCATAACATTTATGAAATATATATATTATTTAATCATTCAAATATTTAACATTTAAATATCTAAATAATTAATTAATATAATATAATTATTATTATCTATGTATTTTTATTTACATTAAATAAAAAATACATATATTTATGGCATGTGTCAAAATATCATTTGACAGTTAATTAATGCGTATCTAATCGAATTATGTATCAAATACAAATACACAATAATTACGATTGACCAAAATCCCCTGATGCATGTGTTATCGTTTAACTGATTAAACGATTCAAATTAACTCATTTAATCCGATAAAGTATTATTAATAATCTGTATTATTCATAACGCGTTGCTCAAGTACTCAACGAGTACACTTCATATTGTGAGACTCTCTAAGTTTAGGTTTATCTGCACGAAATCCAATTTCGTGTCCATTTTCACCCACTCATGAGTTATGACGACCACAGATAATCTCGCTAAACTATGCAAGTCGAGGTCATTGCATACGTATAATCCCCCCGTCACAGACTATCCATATTATACCTGGGATATAGATAAAAACATCAAATCCGTTTGGTATAATATAGTCTACTTTCAATTTATGATCTCTAAATAACACTCGGAACTTATTTCCGAAGTTATACCACGGTCATGGAATTACTAGATCACAAACACGTGTAGGATGCCTATGCCTTGTACACAGGACTGACATATTCTATCTTGATACGCACAGGATATCATGAGCATCAGTCCACATCTAACGAACAGGCGGAGGTCTGATCATGAATAGATCGGTGACGTGACTGCCATCAAAGTGTGGAGGATAACTCATATATCCACAGTGGTATCTCAAGTCGAAGGATCACTATGCTCGCTCAACTCGAGAAGATTCCTATTGACGTTGGTGTACCATCTATTAGGAAACCTTCAGTGAGTCGTTCAATGTTTATCAAATAAACACCTACATGTCTATATGAGTCTCCAAAGACTCATGGCTCATTGGGATAAACCATCGGACCAAGTCATGATATATGACATGTACTGGTCTCAGCGGATTTTACTAACCGACCCATGTTAGTAAATCTTGACCAGGAACTTTATTTAAGGATATACAACTTATAGTGATGCTTCCCAATGTCAATTACAAACTATGTTGTAACTGCACACTACATTGTAAATCATAGGGTATTTGTCTAATATACACGTATCACTAAATCAGATTTAGTTTCAATCTAATCATAATTAGATATCTAATCGCAATTTGATCGAATATGTGTATAAAAGACAAGAGGTGCTACCATTAAATAAGTAATATTATGGAAAATGAAATTTCTCGTATTCATGAATCGGACATAAATACGATCCAGATTGGCACTCTCATCACCAACCCTAACATCTGCGTCATTATCGGAATGGGAAAGAGTTCAAAACTCTTCAGTGCTTGTTTTGAATTGCACAAAGTTTCAGTTGTCCTTTTTGAACCTAGATCTTGGGATCTCCAGTAAGCTAGGTTGGATTTCCACAGTGACAATTCTTAATTTATAGGCTTCAAGCCCATTCCCCTCAACGACTTCTTAACTTGCTCTCTAGGTAAACCTTTCGTAAGTGGGTTCGCTAGGTTTTCCTTTGACTTGACATAATTGATCAATATTATGCCACTTGAGAGCAGTTGACGTATGATATTATGTCTTCGACGTATGTGTCGAGACTTAACATTATACATTATATTTTGGGCTCTCCCAATAGCCGATTGACTATCACAATGTATGCTTATCGCTGGCACCGATTTGGGCCAACTAGGAATATCCTCCAGGAAATTTCAAAGCCATTCCGCTTCTTCCGTTGTTTTGTCTAATGCTATGAACTCTGATTCCATAGTAGACCGGACAATACATGTTTTCCTCGAGGATTTCCATGACACGGATGCACTACCAAATGTGAAAATAAATCCACTAATAGATTTAAAATCCACTGTATCAGATATCCAGTTAGCATCGCTGTATCCCTCTAGAACAGCATGATATCTCGAATAATGTAGCCCAAATTTTGAAGTTTTTCTCAAATACCTCAAAACTCTTACTATGGCTTTCCAGTGGTTATGTCCTGGACTACTCGTATATCTGCTAAGCATGTTCACAACTTGAGTGATATCAGGTCGTGTGCAATTCGTGAGATACATCAGACTTCCGATGATTCTCGAATACTCTAATTGCGATACGCTTGAGCCAGTATTCTTTGATAGATGAAGAGTTAGGTCTACAGGAGTTCTAGCCACATTTAGATCCCCTTTGTTATATTTCTCAAGTATCTTCTCAATAAAATGAGTCTGAGATAATATATATCATTCTGATGTCCTAGAAATCTTAATTCCTAGGATCGAATCAGCTACTCCTAAATCTTTCATATCAAATCTGCTGGATAAAACTTTCTTAGTAGACTGAATCATTTCATGAATACTACCAATTATCAGCATATCGTCTACATAGAGACACACAATGACATATCATTTTTGAGTTGATTTGGTGTACACACACTCATCACACTCATTGGTTTTGAACCCACTTGACAATATCTCTTTGTCAAATTTCTCATGTCATTGTTTAGGTGCTTGTTTTAATCCATACAAGGATTTTAAAAGTTTGCACACCTTCTGTTATTGTCCAGGAACATTAAACCCTTTTGGTTGTTCCATGTAAATTTCTTCATCCAATTCACCATTCAAGAATTTCGTCCTTACATCCATTTGATGTATTTCAAGACCAAATATAGCTGCTATGCCTATGAGCATTCTTATTGATGTGATACAAGTCACTGGTGAATATGTGTCAAAGTAATCAAGGCCTTCTTTTTTTCTATAACATTTTATGATAAGCCTTGCCTTGTACTTATCTATTGATCCATTCAGTTTCATCTTCCGTTTGAATATCCATTTGTAGCCCAGTGGCTTACAACCATGAAAAAGATCAACCAACTCCCAAGTATGATTTTGTAGGATTGAATCAATCTCACTGTTGATAGCCTCTTTCCACAAAGGTGCCTTCGGCGAAGACATTGCTTCCTTATAGTTTTGAGGCTCATTTTCTAACAAATATGTCAGAAAATCAGGACCAAAAGACTTAGACGTTCTAGCTCGTTTGCTATGTCTAGGTTCAATTGTCTCAACATTTTCACGTTGATCTGACTCTTGGTCAACCTGATCATTATTTTTTACAGTATCAATAGTTCGTTTGAGAGACTCTATTCTTTGTCTTTCCTTACAAGGAAATGTCTTTTCAAAAAATGTCGCATTCCTTGACTCAATAATCATATTCGGATTGATGTCAGAAATCTCAGACTTGTGTACCAAGAATCGATACACACTACTGTTGCGAGCATATCCGATGACTATACAATCAATAGTTTTGGGTCATATTCTAACCTTTTTAAGTTTAGGAACCATTACTTTGGCAAGACATCCCCACACTTTTAGGTATTTGTAGGAAGGTACATGACCTTTCCATAATTCATATGGTGTCTTGTCCAATCTTCTGTGAGGAAGCTTGTTCAGAACGTAGTTGGTGGAAAACAAGGTTTCCCCCTACAAGTTTTGGGGTAAACCAGAACTTGTCAACATGGCGTTCATCATTTCCTTTAACATTCAGTTTTTGCACTCAACAATCCCGTTTTGTTGAAGCGAATAAGGAGCAGTGGTCTAGTGAATAATTCCATGATTGGAACAATATTCACCAAATGGTGACACATATTCACCACCTCTATCACTTCTGATTCTCTTGATTTTCTAATCAAGTTGATTTTAAACTTCGTTCTTATAATGTACAAATATCTCAATAACTTCATCTTTGCTCCTCAGCAAATACACATAATAAAATCTTGTGCTATCATCGATAAAAGTGACAAAGTATTTTTTACCGCCTCTTGTTTCCACAATATTCATATCACACACATTAGTGTGTATAAGTTCCAAGGGTTCAGAACTTCGTTCTATGGAATGAAATGATGCTCTATGCATTTTTGCTTCAACACATGTCTCACACTTATGTTGGCTATCAATTGCAAATTTAGGTATAAGGTCCATGTTAATTAATTCACGTATTTTATCATAATTAACATGTCCTAACCTCCCATGCCATACATTTTGTGACTCAATAATATAAGCGAAATTTGTAGCTTTATTAATAGCATTGTGTCGATTGACAGTCATTACATTGAATTTGAAAAGGCCCTCAGTGAGATATCATTTTCCTACATAAACACCATTCTTGGTCAATACAAATTTATTAGAAACAAATACAAGCTTAAAACCATTCTTGCTAATGAGAGAGCCCGTGACCAAGTTCTTCCGAATATCAGGAACATGCAAAATATTCCTAATGTAAGCTCTTTTCCAGATGTCATCTTCAGAATCATTGTGCCTTGTCCAACCACTCTAGAGGTAGACGAGTTTCCTATTATCAGATGATCGCCGCCATTGACCTTCTCATACGAGAAAAACATCTTGCTATCAGCATATATATGACGAGTAGCCCCAGTGTCTACCCATCATTCTCTCAGATTCCCAACCAAGTTGGCTTCAGTTACCACTGCTGATAGATTCATCTCTGAGATCTCATCAGTTAGCTGCTAATCTTCAGTAACATATGCCTCATTTTTCTTTTTCTTGCTCTTGTCCTGAGACTTCTTATTTCTGCAGTCCTTTGCCATGTGACCGCTCTTTCCATAGTTTGCCATGTGACCGCTCTTTCCATAGTTGTAGCATTTCCCATTGAACTTCTTGTTAGCTTGGGAAGAATCAGCTCCACTGTTCTTTCTCTTCTTGCTACCCTTTACACCCTCGACGATGTTGGCCTTAGACTCCATAGTCTTGTAGCTGGCGTTCTCGGACTTCATGTTGTCCTCTTCGATCCTCAGTCGAACTCCAAGGTCTTCAAGGCCATCAGTTTCTTTTTATGTTTCAGATAACTCCTGAAGTCATTCCATGTTGGAGGCAACTTTTCAATGATAGTGGCAACTTGAAATGTCTCACAGAGTTTCATCCCTTCATCCAATATTTCATGAATGATCAATTGCAGTTCACCCAACTGAGACATTACTGTTCTTGAATATACCATTTTATAGTCCAGGAACCTACCCACGATAAATTTCTTTTACCCGGCATCATCTGTTTTGTATTTATTCTCGAGAGATTCCCAGACAATCTTCGCAGAAGTCATGCCTTGGTACACATTGTACAGGGTATTGTCAAGTCCACCAAAAAGGTAGTTCTTGCACAAGAAGTCACAAGATGACCATGTCTCTTCTCGCAGTTGCTTGGCTTTTGCCGATTCACCCTCCAAATGATCCGGAGGATCTTTGAGGTATTTAGGTAGAGTTTTCAGGTAGAACAACATTTTGCTATGCCACTGTTTAAAGTTTTCCCCACCAAACTTTTCCGGCTTTTCTCCATGAGTAACCGGTACTGTGATGTTTCCGCTAGCCATATGTAACTGGAAAAACCAACAGCGATCAGTAAGTCTACAAAAGACAAATTATATAATGATCAACAAATGATCATGTTCAAGTGATATACCAAGTATCCACTCGTTGTTCTATTGGATAATAGTACCAACAAACACAAATCCTTGAATATTCGACTAAGGTTTCTTATGATAAGTAAATAAAGGAATATTCCTAGAGGACGAGGGGGTTCAGAGTAACCACTTAAATCCCTAACCACTTAGGCTCTTATCGCCTTTTTGACATAATATCCTTTAAACACTTCCTCAATAGAATCTATTAGGAATTCAAAACTTAGTATTACACTTTTAATTTCACAATACAATACTTAATATGTATAAATATATATGTGTATGTATCAATCAATATTGGATGAAATTACTTGTGTAAGTTTACATATTTAATTCTCAACCAAGTATGCAACACACAATTAATTTTCCACTTTATCACTATGTGTATGCTTGTGATAATTGAACACCCTAATAATAACTTAAATCTATACTACCATGTTTATCGTTTTACAGTATATAATTTTGCTAAGTTAATATTATAAATTATTCTAAGTTTATTTTAAACTAAAATTAGTTCCAGAACCAATTTCGTAAGTGTCGTGTTCGTATCTCCGTTCGAACGAGACTGTCTAGTGTGTGCACGTTCATGTAGTGTTCGTAAACGCGTTCGAACGAAGTGTTCCAGAGAGTTCACATTCATGTAGCGTTCAAGAACGCGTTTGAACAGGGTGGTCCAAGAGTTCACGTTCATGGAGCGTTCGAGAACGCGATCGAACGAAATATTCCAAATAGTTTACGTTCATGTGGCGACCAAAAACGTGTTCGAACGAAACATTCCAGAGGGTTTACGTTCGTGTTGCATTTGAAGACGCGTTCGAACGTTCTAAGGTAGAAAGCGTGCGTTCGAGTTGCGTTTGAATACGCGTTCGAACGTTCTTATGAAAATTCAAGTTTTTGCCTTTGTGTTCGTCGGGCGTTCGAATGCACTTGCGTATTTTACATGCACAGACTATATTTTTTTTTTTTTCCAGAAAATCGACTTTAACACATGCAAATTCTTATTTAACAACACTAAAGTCATAAGTTCTTAAGTTTGTTGGGGAAATTAGTGTCATTAACCGAAAATAACATGCAATTACAATAAATAACAACAATCAAGTCATGCCAAATATTGCACCATAAACCATAAACCTTGAGAACAAGAAAAACCTGGAATAAATGACGAAATCAGTGGTCCATGTCGAGTTATATCTCTATCCTTAAGAACTTATTAGCCCCGTCTCGGTGCTCTACGGGTTTTGTGGCTAATGTCCTCCCAGGATAACTTGGATTCCTCTTCTTCATGGGGCACTCTTTATGAAGATCTTGAACTTGGATTATGGAGGAACTCTCTGGCTCAAAACATTAATATGAGACTCACAAATTCAGATGAATTTCTATATTTGAGAATAAACATGAAGACTTCCTTTTAAAGGCATGGAAGGGTGCCTTAAGAGCACCCTTTGGTTTGTGGTGCAACCATCCAAATGGTTATACCCCTCCCAAGCATCCCTTGGAGCCTAGAAGCATGTTTTCCTCAATTCGAGGACATGTCTCTACATGTATGTACCCTTCCCATAGGGTACTATCCAAGGGTCATGTCACTCTTCCATCCAAAATAATAATATTTAAAGAATTTACAACATAAAATATTCTTGTTCCTCATCTGCCATAAGGCCCAAAATATCGCCACAATCATCTCTAAACCTCTCTTGTTATGCAACTTCTGCAGTTGGTCGAGCATAATTAACATATCATGGCATACAACATCTCGGACACTCTGAAAAAAAAAAAAGTTGCCACGAGGAATGATTTTAAAATGTGGTTGAAAAGGTTAAATGGACTATTGGTTCGATCGGTTGAACCGTTTTAAAAAAGCTGATAAAATGATTGACATCGTAAATAATAATAATTAATTATAAAAATATAAAAATATAAATTTACGCAATACATATAAAAACTTATCAATTAAAATAATATTAAATATTTTAATAAAAAATCATGATGAAGACTAAAAAGTATACATTTTTTAAAAGAAAAATTAATCATTTTACATTTATAGTTTCATTAATCTCATTAATTTAGCACATTTGTGAAGTAATAATTAAATTTATGTTTTATATATTTTTATTATGATTTTTATTTCTTATTTAGGTTAAATAATACTTTGAATGCATAACTAGAAAAATAGACGTGACATTTGGATTTTGGAGGCCAGAAACTTAAAATGACGTTCTAACAGTGTACAATTTCGAAAATTCCAACTTTGCGTAACTTTTTATTCCGATAACGGATTAAGGCGATTCCAATTTCAGATGAAAGAAGACTCAAATATCTACAACTTCACTCTTTATAAGACTTTCTACTTCTGAGATTTTCAAGTCGAAATTGATGAAGAAGCCAATGCGTGTTGCTTGTAATTTTCATTATTCAAGAAAGCAAACTTGAAAAGAAATAATAAATAATAAATAAATAATTTTGCCTCCACCTTTTGGTGGAAAGGTGGATAATTTGTCAAAGAATAAAAATAATTTGCATGCAATGACAAAACAAATAAATAAAATACATACATACAAAATGTATACAAGCAAGCGGTTTCTGGTGTATGTTCAGGTTCGCCCAAGATAACAATGTAAAAATTTCCTCCAATATGCCTAAGCCACCTGGCAAAGCAATAAAAGCATCAGCACGATTAATCATTTCTACCAATCGTTCAGACATACCTGGCATGATCAGTTCCTCTCTGTTTGATGGTCCAATAAGATTTGTCTCCGCCAAGGGTTTTGGGATGATTCCCAAAACGTGACTGCCTCCTTCATGTATAACCTTTGAAACGATCCCCATAAGTCCAAGATTGCCTCCGCCATATACTAAGTGCATATTCCTTGCAACTAAGACTCGATCCAATTCCTGTGCTGCCTCTACGTATTGTGGCTTAACACCAACACTAGTACCGCAAAACACACATATGTTTTCAACTCGTCTTCTTGAAGTGGCTTCCATGTTTTACTCTGGATGTCTTCAAAAGTGCAATGATGAGTTGAATTTATAATACCTGAAAAGGGTGAGTAAAATAATAGCACTAGTATCTGCCAAATGACAATTATTAGTTAACAGTAAAATAAATAGTGATAGTCAAAAAGATCTGAATCCTGTCGGAGAAAGTAAAAGAAAACAACAAAATAAATCACAATTATTAGGAAAAGACAAAGAGATATAATATTTACAAGAAAAGTAGCGGCTTGATTGACGTCTATGCGTCAGGGACAAGATTCCCATCCAATTTTCTTATAAATTGGCAAACATGGTATTTTTGAGTCAGATTCACAAGACTTAACTGTTGTCTTTCTTTTTGAAATTGTGTATGTAATTTGTGAATGGCTATATGAACATATCCACTGGGATGCGTCTCAAGAGTCAAAGATATATTATCTACATACTCCTTACTCAAGCCATCCCTAATGAATTTAATTTTATCTTCGTGATTATCAGACACCATTCCTAAAGAACGACAACGAGTATTGCAATTCCAGCATGCACATTTGTAACAAACACCCATTTGCTTAGCTCTACGTTTCTTTGCATATGTGCTTCTTCCAAAACCAGACATATGTGAAATAAAAGATTCAGAAGACTCACCTGCCAATCGGACCTGTGCTTCAATTACCCAACGAATATCATTAGGAACACCATGGATCGTTAGTAATCTCATCCGTTCTAAGCGAGCTATGTCCTAGCATTCGGGCATAGACTGCAAGATCAAATCTATGGAAGTCTCAGCCTCGTAGGTAATGCCCAGCTAACCTAGCTGTTCGATGTCAGCAATCATCTGCGACACCTAGTGCTCGACAGATGTACCCTCTGATATACGCGAGCGAAAGAGCTTCCTTTTTCAATTCATACTTCTAAGATATAAGGTTAGATCTATGAAGATCCTTTAATTTCAACATCATGGTATAAAGATCTAATCCTTAGTTCTGACGACGAAATTAATGAGTCATTGCGGCAATCATAACAGATTGAGCACTATAGTTATCATCACGATGAGTCTTCCTAAGCTCATGCTCTACTATTTGCTCAACTCCGGGCTCAGGGTCCGAGATGATTCTCTATCCAATAGAGTAACTTCTCAACTCCCAGGACTATCCTGAGATTGATTTCCTAATCTGTAAAATTTACGCCGTTAAAAACATTTTCACCCAGGATTATGTCCTTTGACACTAATCTTTCCAGCCATCTCGATTGCAATAGTCCAACTATCCAATCTACGATTTTGGGTACACTCAAAATGCAATGGTTACTATAGTCTAACTATATAACCAACTACAAATATAGTAGTGTGTTGTACAGTCTAACTATTCAAAGAAAGCAATATTAAATATTAGTCCAACTAATATATTTATAACAACGATAAATAAAATAAAAGAGCGCGTATTGGCAAGTATTTAAACGAAATTGCAAATTTAATACTTGCCTCCCACTATTTTTCGGCGAGCCTCTAACCCTCTGTGGAGTACTCGGGCAACCCAGTTTCCTAGTGGGCTAGGATCCCGTTAAATAACACACAACCTTTACTTTGGCCAACAAGCTGTATGAAACTTAACTAGGTAGATCTCTAAGATCAATTGGATCTCATCCAATTCCTAGATCCGGTAGGTGGACCACATTGTCCGAAACACATATCCAATATATGAAAATATATTCGATATATTTCCTAACCTTTTCCTCTGAATCAATTAAGCCTTGTCTTTGGCTCAACAAACTTAATGATTTCAGTTAAGCGGGACCCATTGACAGTGGGAAAGCTTCGTAATCCACGTTGATGAACTAGAAGTGACATTGACTTTGGCCAACAAGTCACAACCGCCCAAGACATTCGATAAGAATAAAGCTTTCGTGGTTCAAACACATCCGCGATGGACATTGATCTTGACTTTGGCCAACAAACCAATGTCAATCTTGGATCTTGAGAGAGAACCACTCAATGGAAGGGAAAACGTTTAATATTGTATTGATGGTCTTTCGCTTAAATTGGCAACCAATCTATTATCTTTGATTAGGTCTCATCATACACCCTTAAGCATGCATTCTAAAAGCATAATAAGGCGCGAAACACATTAATAATGATATGCGGATAGATATATAACAAATTGTTCCTAGAATAAATCTCTTGATTTCTTCTCTCTCCTGCTAGCACTATTCTTACTTCTACCCAATTACATAATACATTAAAGAAACCTCATTTACATTGAGGGGAATTGGTAAGAAGAGAAATACAATGAGAAAATAGATAATAGGCTGGACACGCAGGTCCAATTTAAATAAATTCTAAATTTATTACAATAATTTTCAAAATTACCCCCACCCTTCTAATATCCATCTGATATACATTATTCATACAATACATCCAAGTATTCACACAAAGCATGTTATTCAATCAATCTAATCCAATTAATTAATCTTTGAATTAATAACCATCCAATGTTCAAACAACGATTTGATTTGGGCGAGAAATTATATCGAACTACAATTTTAAATCCAATTTAATTTGTATTCAATACTAATTCGAATTTAATTCCAAATTAAATAATTACACTTATTTATGTGCCTTTTAGACTTAAATTCTAAATCTAATCTAAATGGGTCTCAAAGGCCCAATCAGTATCCAATACTATTTTAATTAAAGTCCAATGGGCTTTTAATCAATTCATAAGGCATGTGCTTTGGCCAATATGGATCCAATCCAATTCCAAAGCCCAATTAGGAATCAACCTTTGCCATAAACTCAATTTTGGCCCATTAGGCCCAATTAAATATTAAAAGGACCAAAAGTTATATTTGGACTTTATGGAATGGTTTTAGGCCCAATATGAATCCAATCCAATTGTCCTAAACCAAGCTTGGCCCAACCAAGCCCAAATATAACAAAATTAGCCCAATCCAATTTTAAAGACTAACTTTAATTAATGTAACATTCCAAATATTACATTAATTTTAATTAAAGTGTAATAGCCATAATTAATTAGTTAAACTAATATTTCCAAAACATCAATTAAACTAATTAATCATGCTTTAATTAACCAACTCATGTCCAACACAAATTGAAGCAAAACAATTCATTCCAACATGCTATATGTCACAGCAATTTGCAAGAAATAATACCCAATTTTGATTTCAATCCAATTAAATCAACAATCAATATTCATTTCATGCATTTAACATATCCAATTGTCAAAAATAAAAAAATCACCATGAACACATTCTAGGGTAGTTTCGGCCATGTCAAAGAATTTGGGGATTTTTGATCCAATCAATTTTTTAAAAATCCAACAATGCACAAATCCAATTCAACATCATATAAACATAACCACACAATCAATTTAGGCAAACTCCAAGCAAAAATCTCAAATTAAAGTCCATAAACCCTAGAATTCAAATCAAGCTTAGGATGGCTCTGATACCATTGTTAGCGTCCTACACATGCCACAAGATCACTAAGATGATTTATGTGTGAATAAATCAAACACAAGTTACGGAAATTACTTACTTTGATCGGTTAAGATTCAAAGTTTTTCATGGATGTGTGGAAGCTCTAAGCTTTCTTTTGCATTCCAAACTCAAGGAATTGGTTTCCCTATCACATTGTTTGATCTTTGAAGTGCTAGCTTACTAGAATTTTTGCAACAAAAACTCCATGGGAGAGGGAGAAGCTCACGGCATTTAGGAGAGAAGAATAGAGTTTTTGATTTGTGAATAGTTAGTTTTTCTTCAAAAGTTGACTTGCCTTTTAAATATTAAGTTTTTGTGTGTTGGATTTGGTTTGAGTGTTTTAAAAGCAATCTAAGCTTTACTCAACCAAATAACAACTTCCATCAAGTGTCAAACATCTTGATGTAAGTCAAGTGGGTCCCATCACTTTTAAATTCCAAATTTAAGTCGGCTAATCCAACACGCAACTTTTCTCGGGCCCGGGTTCGTTTAATTCAAAATTAAACGAATTTTTCGTTGTGACATAATTAAATATAATTTAATTAAATAATTATGCCTTGTTAAATTATTAGTAAAGTCGCTTACGAATTAATTCTAAATTAATTTGTTCGCTTGAATTAAAATCAAATTTTAATTTCGCTTTGAAATCTAATTTCAATTAATATATCCAATATATTATTTAATCGGTTAATTCCAAATTAATCACGTTCTCTCTTCTATTCGAATTTTATCCCAGATAAATTATTGCCGTAATTAATCCCAAATTAATTTTCTCTCTCTTATAATTAATCCTAAATTAATTCTGTTCGAGTCAAACGTCATCGGTGAATCTTTGGGAAGCGACCCATGAGATCCCTGGATATGTTGGTAGTAAATACGGTTATCGGACTATCCGAATATGTGCGTACCTAGTACCACGTTCTTACCGATTTATAAAACATGGTTGGCTTCTAGCAAAGCACCGTGCCTACCCAATTCTCCAGAAATATTCTTTTAAGGAATACATAATCTTTATCAAGCATAGTATACTAAGTATTACGTATTACGATCCAGTATCGGATGTCACATGCTAGGCTTGGGGCTGAAGTTGTGTCTGCCCCGTACGAAGCATATATCGGATCACAAGTAACTAGTCTCTGTAATCAGATAATCATGACCTAGTCATACTATCCCGATAGCTGCAACATTTAAGAGTACCAGTTCTGTATCCTACGTGATCATCATCTCCATATGACTGAAGTGATACTTCCATTTTGACATCACACCTAATACACTACGATTCTCAGCATACCCAAAAGAGGCGTACACAGAACCTGTTAAAGCTTCTGACGACCAAAACCAAATCGTACTGATTGTCATAAGTATTAGCGATGCAAGTCTCAGGTTAAGACCAAATACACATACCTGATTCAGATTCCCATATACACAGAGTCATACTACCAATGAGATTCCGATGGGTCTATCCAAAGCGAACCTGTTCCCGGTCCAACGGCTAACAGAACCTCATATCACACTTGCATAAGTATCAAGTACTTAAATATATGAGAACTATGCCGTTACGCTTCCATAACGCGCACAAGTGCAATACTAGCCTATTCCTCATTATCGATTTCCAGTCTTGATAATACTACGACTAGGGATATTTAATGATTAAATCTTTCATGGATTAATACTGTCTCATATCTTATTAATTTGGTACTAATCATATGGACTTTTATCATTTATATATCTAGGTAATCCAATTACAAATGATAAAAGAGCAATTTCATTTGTCACATAGTTAATTTGTACAAAGAACACCATGTCTTTTACAAGTAGTGATGCTATGGGTCATAATTGTCCAACACTAGACCCCTTAACAAGTGCCCCGGCCGAGCCGAAACAAAACATATACAAGCATTACGAAGGGTAAAAAATATAAAATCATCAAGCACCGTGACGAAAATAGATTTCTGAGTGTCTCGACATAAACAAAGTTTTATGGTTTAAAAACATCAAAATCATTTTTGAACACCGAGACGGAAACATATTATCAAGCACATTGACGGAAACATATCGATAAATCTCGAAACATGAAAATGTGAATCAAGCGCCGAGGCGAAAATATTTTCTTTATCTTTTATAATCAAAATCAAAATATCTGAAATCTTTCTTTCTTTCTTCTCTTTCCCTTTTCTTTTCAAAACACATTTATGCAAAAAAAATAAAATACCGAGTTCTCAAAATATAAATGAAAATATCGTACCACCAAAAACAAGATATTCGTTCATAATCTAGACAATCAACATCATAGAATTACTTGTACCTCAAACACAATGATTTCACATCACATACATACTCATATTTCTATATAAATGACATACTTTTAACTTAGTATACAAATATACATACATATATTCATGGCATACAAACATGTACCGATAATCTGAATCACCCATATCAATTCAATATCATTGCACATCATACAATGTACCATAAATCAAATCAATTAGCAAACATAAGAACTGTATGGTCTATAAGCAACATAAAACATACTCAGACGATCAGATATCCTTTAGCTACAGTCACCGACACCTAAACCTTTACTCTGATACCACAACTGTAACACCCCGCTAGAGGCAAAGTGCTACCAGCAGGAGACAGGATTAACCCATCTCTATAAGCCTCCGAATTTATAGAAAATCGGGTATGATGTATCCTAAAACTGGACAACATGGATCACAATTTAGCATCAAAATGGAATCTAAGAAAAATATTAAACAAACAAAAAGACCTTAGACCTGATAAGCGGTAAATATATCAGTATTTACCATCCCTTTGACTTAATATTTTGTATAGTTTCTTGAGTTTTATGAATATTTTGATGTGTTTTGTGTATTTTGTAGATAAATAAGGTTTCAGGACTCACTGGAATCAAATGGGGGCTAAAACAGTGAAACACAGACAAAAATGGAAAAATCAACATTTACGCGTTGCGACGTAAAACCCTTCTGTGTCGCGACCGCTAAAATACGCCGGACACGTGTCAACATCATAGAAACTTGCTATCATACGCACTTGCTAACATGCGCCGGCCACGTGTCAATATCACAGTAATCTTGCTATCATACACTGGACACGTGTCATTATCTCATGCTGCCGACACTACACGTCATTGTTTATGTTAATGTCACGACGCGCACAACTTCACGCGTTGCAACGACGAGCCAATAATTCTACCGACAACCACGTGTCATCATCCTGTTGAATCAACGGTGCATCGCGACGTGTGGATAAAATATTTGCCTATAAATTGAGGCCGAATTCATTTGAAATTTTCATACCTTCTTCTGGGGATTTCCTTAAGAATACTAAGAAGATTGTATCTTGTTTGTTTATTTACAATTTTTTTGTATTTAATTTTCATTTTATGCAATAGTTCTTTCTTTATTTTACTTTTCAGTATGATGAGGTAACTCCCCTCTACTGAGGTGAAAGGTAAAGCTTTTATTACTAATATTTAGATTAATCTCCCTTAATTATAATATATAAACTATTTTAAAACCTGACTTAATGGGATACCGCCTTTATGGTTGGTTGGACTTAATTAAATTGATTTTAACCTGACTAAATTGGATATCGCCTTTATGGTCGGTTGGAATTAATTATAAATCTGACTTAATCAGGATATCTCCTATATAGTCGGTTGGTAATGTCATGCAAAGTTTATATATTATAATAAGGGAGATATCTAAATTAGAAGTAATAAAAGTGGATCCTCTAACCCCCATCATTTTCTTTATTGTTTTATTTACCTTTTTTAATTTACAAGCTTTACTTTATGTTATTTTCTTTATTTATGTCTCTACTAGTCCTAGATATGTATTGTAACTAAATATCATATCTGGGGTTGTGATGAATTCCAATATCACCATTTTATAAGTGGTTATTTTGTTTCTTGGGTAATATAAAGGTTTATTTATTGAGCCTTAGTCTTAATGCTTCTTATTAACTGACAACTAATAAGATTGATCTGGTAAACTTAAAATAAACTTAACAAATAAATTTTAGGTTTCAGCCTTAGACTCAATAGCTCACGATCTCACCTTGGGGCATGTGATCCTTAGGTATATTTCCTTCTAGGATAGACATATACCTGTCGGGCGGGGGTAGCCACAATTGGAACTTAATCTTAATGAATTTAGGTAATTTGGTTAACATAGACATATGATTAATTGGATTACTTTGGGTGTTTGCATCTGACCATCAACAATGGCTTTTGCATAACTTCGTGTTCCAGGTTATTAAACCGATATATTGCATAAACATGAGATAGTCACTTCATCTTTAAAAGATATTGGAAGGATTCACAAGCCTAGATATTTAACGTCATTAATTAATAGCTAAGGTATTAAGTCTTTGTGGGATCGATACATTTTATACTACTTGAGCGATATGTGTGCTTGCGTTACGTGTGTTTATCACCGATCAAGTTTTTGGCGCCGTTTCTGGGGACTTATTTATCTTTCACTATTAATTTTGGGGTTAGATACTTTACTTGTGTCTAATTTCCTTTTATTTATTATTTTTGTTTTCTTGTGTTTCAGGTTCACAGACTGTTGGGGTTTTGGGTGATGGGCGCAGCGGAAGCGCGGTTCGGGCGAAATCGTAATTTAAAACTTTTTCAAAATTACCAAATAAATTATTCAATATCTTATATGAATAATTTATTCATATTTCACCTAAACCTATTTATTCGATATCAAATAACGACATAAACATATATGAAACGTCGTGAAACTTTTACGAAAAAGGTTTTTCAGCAAAATGACTCAAAACATGTTTTTGACTGAACCGGCCACCCAACACTTATGGGGACTGCCTAGGTCAGCCCCAATAGTGTTAGGGCAGTTCATGGGCTTCCCGAACAGTGATAAATTTACTGTTTGGACAGCTGTCACCCGATTAGTTCAAAAGTCACTCGGTAACGTCATTTTTGGCCGTTTTCGCTTATTTCAACTCCGAAACACTTTCGGAAATTATTCCAACTCCTCAATCACATCCAATACATTCATAAGACATATATTTCATCATCAAAAATAGAACACTTACAGGTCTGATCCAGAAACTGAATTTGCCCAATTTTATGATTTAAATCTAATTTTCAAGATTAATCTAATTAATCAACAACACCAATTCCAGTCACCACATATGAATTACCCAAGAACAATTGTAGGTGTTACAAGAGTGGTCATAACACTCTAGAATATCAACATATCATCAAATGAACTAATTGAACAAATATTACCCTAATATAGTTGAAAACTACTTCACACATGCTTTATGCTTCCAAATCCATCAACCAACATCAAAATCCCCAAAATTTAAGAAACTAAAGAACCCTCGAACCATTCTAAGAATTCAAGAAAATATGAAACTAAATTTCAAGCTTAGGGTTAAGTAGATTACCTTTAACCCCTTGAAATCCCAAACTTTTTCTTAAATTTTCCTTTATTTTTTCATGGTTTCATCAAACCAAATCTTAGGGTTTATTTTTAAGGTTGATCGGCCATGGAGGTTCTATAAATGAAGAAGACAAAATTTCCCTCTTATAAAGACCAATGACTGACTCTAGCATAGTGTATAAGGGCAATTTGGTCATTTTTCATTTCAATCAAATTAAATGATAATTACACTTTATGTTATCCAATCAAATGAGAACACACAAAGTATAATTAAATCATGCCATATGTTCCAATAATAAATAAATAAATTTCATAACATTTATGGAAAAAGTTTAATTAATTAATTATTCAAATATTTAACAATTAAATATCCAAATAATCAATTAATATAATAATAATAATTATTATATATGTATTTTTATTTATCATAAATAACAAATACATATATTAACGGCATGTGTCAAAATCTCATTTAACAATTAATTAATGTGTATCTAATCAAATTATGTATCAAATACAAATACACAATAATTATTAGCGGCCAAAATCCCTTAATGCATGTGTTATCGTTTAACCGATTAAACGATCCGAATTAACTCATTTAATCCGGTGAAGTATTATGAATAATACCTATTATTCATATCGTGTTGCCTAAGTGCTCACTGAGTACACTTCATATTGTGTGACACTTTAAGTTTAGGTTTATCCGTCACGAAATCCAATTTCGTGTCCATAATCCACCCACTTATTGATTATGACGACCACGAATAATCTCGCTAAACTATGCAAGCCAAGGTCATTGCATATGTATAATCCCTCCGTCACAGACTATCCATATTATACATGGGATATAGATGAGAACGTCAAATCCGTTCGATATAATATAGTCGACTTTCAATTTACGATCTTTAAATAACACTCAGAACTAATTTCCGAAGTTATACCACGGCCATGGATTTACTAGATCGTAAATATGTGAGGATGCCTATGTCATGTACACAGGACTGACATATCTTATCTTGATACACACTGGATATCATGGGCATCAGTCCACACCCAACGAACAGGCGGATGTCTGATCATGAATAGATCGGTGACGTGACTGCCATCAAAGTGTGGAGGATAACTCATATATCCCACTGTGGTATCTCAAGTCAGAGGACCATTGTGCTCACTCAACTCGAGAAGATTCCTATTGACGTTGGTGTACCATCTTTTAGGAAATCTTCAGTGAGTCATTCAATATTTATCACATAAACACTTAAATGTCTATAAGAGTCTCCTGAGACTCATGGTTCATTGGGATAAACCATCGGACCAAGTCACGATATACGACATGTACTGGTCTCAGCGGATTTTACTAACCGATCTGTATTAGTAAATCTTGACCAGGAACTTTATTTAAGGATATACATCTAATAGTGTGTTTCCCAATGTCAATTACAAACTACGTTATAACTACGCACTATATTGTAAATCCTAGGGTATTTGTCTAATATACACGTATCACTAAACCAGATTTAGTTTCGATCTAATCATAATCAGATATCTAATCGTAATTAGATCGAATAAGTGTATAAAAAACTAGAGATGCTACCATTAAATTAGTAATATTATGGAAAATAGAATTGCTCGTATTTATGAATCGAACATAAATACGATCTGGATTGACACTCTGAGCACCAACCCTAATAATTTCTCACACTTGCTCTAGTATCAATCCACGGTATCATTTACACATCTCAATGTGTATCACATACTCGTGGCCCTCAAGAGCTCACCTTTCACTCAAAAGGTAGGCAACAACAAGTAAGACTGCTTTAACAAATCTAGTACGTCCAACAAACTCAATCTTTTTCCTTAGCCAGCATCATTCTTATTTTGTAGAATCCAAATTCCACAACAATATGACTTAGACGCTATATCAGTATTGTGATATGGCTATTGAGTTGTCTATGTATTTAGAGATCAAATCCAAACACTGTGAGACAACCACAAGCACAACACTAATATGAACACTTCCAATCTATAGAGTCACAATGCAACTTCATAAGTCAATACTTCATAAGTTGCAACTGATTCTACTAATTTCAGTAGAATCAACAGTGACACTCCCACTGCATCTTTTCTGACTTTATATGACATAGACCATCTAATGTCATAATTAGAATCAAAACTAATCTGACCTTATGGTTGCAGACTAAATTCTCCACGAATAAGAAACTCGTTCTTAATATCTCAAAAATCACAAATAACATGTTTCAAGATCCATCATATGGTCCGCAGCATATCAAAATAACTCGTAACAATTACGATTAAATTGATATATTTAATCGTACATAATATAATATTCATTACGCCATCATCCTATGATGGATAAGATTGACTAGACATTCCAATCACTATTTCTTTCGACAAAGGAATCATCATTTACGAAAGATGAATACTATATATATAAAAGACACGTTAACTGTCAAACAATTATACTAACTATCATACAAAAAGTCTTACTATGTCCTTTATTAGATCATATCTAATACGCGACTAATGTGAGTATCTCACAAGTCTCTTAGTTTTATATCATATATAAAACTTTATATCAAATATAATAGTACTCTCACTGCTATCACAGAGAAAATAAGACTTAAGTAAATATTTTACTTCACCAAAATCTCATTATTACTTTAATAATGATAATGTAGTTAGGATATATAACACTAGAAAGAAATTTGTACGCTCCCACTGACCCTTTTATCACAAAAGTATTCTCTGTACTTTGATAAAATCAGACAATCTAACTGTATCAAAATTAGAGAACACAGATTTTCGGAAAAAACTTATTTTAGTCTACAATAGGCTCTATAAGCTAGTATATCAAACTGTGATCTTGGCAAAATACAAACTCTAGGGCATTTCTAGAATGAACTCTTCAAACAAAGTAATCACGACAGATCTCTTATTCGAAGAAATCACTCAAGAATGCCACTTTTTATTCTTTAGCCAAAATACATAATTTAATATCAACATTAACCAACATATATTTAACTGTTCAATTAGTGCGACCAGAGATAGGTATTCTCAGAATCTACAATAGATCGATGAGTATAACCTTTCTCACTGTCATACTATAAAGGTCAAACCTTTATTAAGCTCACTGTGCTACAATTTTCATATTTTATGAACTATTCATAATGAAAAGCTTAATCAAGTTCAAAACTTGATCGTAGTGAGTTACGAACAGTCTTAAATCTATGGTTCAATGCTAACTTCCGAAATCGTTATCAAATATCACTCCCACTATAAGTTATATGATTATTTTCATCTATAATAAAAAAAAGTAGAATTATTAAGTATCGAATACTTTGTAAATGATCCCGACATCCTATTGAACTTATACGGAAGAAGTCTAAGGATATTTTCATCTTATTAATTATGTAGTTCCATTTATAGTTTATCATTCTCACATTTGACTTCACCAAGTCAAGTCTTTTCTACAATCGTTAACATCTGATGTTACATACCAAGTAATAAAATAATTTTATTACTCGATATCGTAGAAAAGATATTATATCAAACATAATACAATATTTTATTAAATAGAATAAATGATAAATTTTTTCTTGTACCTTCGAGGCGCAAGTATTTTCAATTATATAACCATTATACAAAAGAAAGATTCAAATCTCAAACTTTTCAAGATTTGAAATTTTCCACCATACATGTAACATCCCGCCTAAACCAGGATGCTACCGACAGGAGACAGGCTAATCCTGACTCCATAAGCCTGACTCTAGAAAAATTTCGCCATGATGTATTCGTAACATCATGCAACCTGGCCTATAGCCAGCATCCATATACAACGTAAACATAAAATCTCGGCCTCAGGCCGGCATCTCAACACCAATGCAATCTAAGGGCCCAACTAAAATGCGATGCAGACACAAAGACATAATACAACCAGGGCTCCGTGCCCGAAATTACGTATAAACAAAAACTTTTACCAACTACACTTTATACAATTCAATTCTCTACAACTAGACTTATTACAACTTGACTCTGATACTCCCAAGACCTGGTGACTGGCTGACTGCAACGCTGCTATCCGGCTCCTTAGGCTCTGGTATCTGTGGTTGACCGATCAGGTCGCCATCCTGCAAAACTCAAACCAACTGTTGTCTATCTGACCATACAAACATGTATATATTCTGGATTAACTATATATCTTGTTATTCATTTTACATGTACATTTCTTACTACTAATCTTTTCTATTTATTTACTTGTACACACCGTAACTATTCACATCTCAAGATTTATAACATAATCAGTAGATTTTATATACTTTACTAAGTCAAGTTTCATTATGTTTTCGCTGCGTTACTCTGATATCTTAAAACTTACCTATTTATTCTTTGTTAATCTAATTAGATATCTATTAAAATTATCTTCTTTTAATCTTTTTGAAATATCATCAAATCGGTTGTTATAAAACATTCTTTCTATTCAAACATTCAATACACTATCGACACTCATGTATTCATACATATATATGTAATCATACTATCATGTATTACCATTCACGAAGGATTCTCCTATACAAACATACAATTCATATCAATATCAATCATTTATGCATATAGATGTAATTATGCTATCATGCATTAGTATCAGCTATATATAACTCAAATAATTCCTAAAATGTATGATTTATATGCATGATTTGTAGACTAAGTTCTACCTTAACATGCTATTCTTTTATAAAATGTGTTTTGAAAATCTTTTCTGAAAATTGTTTTCTGAAACTCTTTATAAAACCTGTCTTTCTGAAATACTGTTTTCTAAAAACTGTTCATCTGAAATACTGTTTTCTAAAAACTGTTCATCTGAAAACTGTTTCGAAAAACTAAAGTCTCTATTTGAAATCTGTTCCTCTAAAAACTGAAAGCTGTATCAGAAAACTGAAAACTTTCTCTGGGTTCTGTTTCTGTCTGAAAAACTAGACGTATGAGGACGTTACGTATCGTCCGTCCCCTCGTACGTCGATCTGGAGGCAGAAGTGCAAAACCATGACTTTGGGGCGCTACGTCCAGCCGTCCCCAAAGCATGCCACAACTGTCTCATAATCTGGGGGTCTAGGGGCGTGATATCTCGCCGTCCTCCTAGCCCATCTGGAGGATCTGAGAGCGTCCCCTCAGTCCTCAACATGTGCACATGTCTCTGAATCCGTCAATTCCATAGTATCCGTCAATTCCATAGTATCCGTCAATTCCAACTGAATCTCAAGTTACATACTGGGGTGAGTTTTTCCCTCATGCCCCGAAAAATCATAAAACTATAATCTGTATCTCAAAACTGTAAAATAATTTCCGAAATACATTCTCTTTTAAAAGCATTTTGAAACTTTTCTTTAAAACTTTTAATTTCGAAATCAGTCTTAGTTCAATTCAATTTCTGAAAATCAAAGTACACAAATATACGTATGCAATTCTTATGCTACCACTTATCTTTATCTTTAGATTTGCCATGTATCTACAAAAATATGTTTATGCATATATATATATTTTAATGACATATGCATCCTATTACTTATATGCTCTCATACTAATTTATCAAATTCCATATTTTACCTGTCTTTATACATTCAGAGTCCTAATGCTATAAATTTTCAAAACACTAAAAACATAACTAATAAACTAAACTTACCATAAATCACACCATAGCATATTATGAATCAGAAACAGGAAAACAAATAGCAATTTTGTATCCGAACACTCTAACCAACCTTTTTCGGCCATAAGTCCACTTCCACTCTTGAAAAACCAATCGACATACACATGACTTGCATCTAGGTAATGCTTTAAACAATTCAAATACCACACTCTCGCTTCACAAATCAGCAGGACATACAAATCTTATATACCAACCGATCACAATAACCAAGATACAACCTTTATGTTTACATTTTAAATACAGTTCGTTAACACTATTATACTAGCCTACCTTAATTGTCAATAAGTACAATATTAACTAACTAATGCCTTTTCAATAATTCTTCATTATGGCTAATATGAAAACACTCAAAAGTAGCTCAGACATACCAATTTCAATCAATCAATAATGTTATATTTTAACATATATGCTATAAGCAAATAACTGAGCTTACTGTTATGATTTATAAATTCACTTCAGTTCACACCACTGGCACTTTTTTTTTTCTTAACAATATTGCACGTATTTTAATAGACTATTTCTTATTCTTATATACCAAATCACATTTACAGTAAACATTGTAATTATTATATAAAATAATGAATAAGACCATTGAAACCACCCAATTATTTGCTCTTATCGTCCTACAACTCACCATACACAAAATAGCTATCTAAAACCAATTCCTTACTGCTGAGATTAACTAACCCATTTACCACAAAATTATTTCCCCCAAACACCACTATCTTTACGTTTTCATCACTGCCAAAGTCATAGTTTCAGATTTTATTTTCCTAATAGCACACAAATATTCCATTATTTACCTATACGATTTTCAAATTAACCATTACTTAGACTTCCACCTTAGTTTCAAGTAATCCTCAAATTCTAGGGTTCTAAGCGATTTCCCCCAAATTTTACAGCCCCTCTAAATTTTATTTCTTCTAATTTCATTCTAATTATCAATTCTAGATCACTTATAACATATGTTGATCTTACTATCAAGCCTAATTTCGAAATTAAATGCAAAAATCCAATTGGTCAAAGAAATACTAGCAATAGAATACTTACTAATTGCTTCTGTTGCTCACGACTTCTGCCCCTCTTCTTCTTCTTCCTCACGCTCTATCTTTCTCTCTTTCTCTCCTATTTCTCAATTCTGCTCGGTTTGTACCTTCTTCACTTCTTCTGATTCAGCTTCTCTCATCTGTTTCTCATCATACTCGGTCCTTCTCCCCTCTATCTCTCTATTTTCTGTTCTTCTCGGCTTCCACTCATTCTTTTCTCCTCTCTGTTTGCCGTGACTGTGTGTGAGTGTTCTGTGGTGGCGTGAACTGTAGGTGTGTGTGTCTTCCCTTTCTCTCTCTTTTTCCCTTCTTCTCCCCTCTGTTTTTCCTCTTTCGTAGTCTGTGTGAATTAATTGTGTGTGTTGTTTTTATATACTTACACGTGTGTGTGCTTATATAATATATGGGTGTGTGTAGAATTTTCTAGGGTGTGTTAGGTGTTTTGATCATGTGCACGTGTGTATTACATAAATATCTTGATTTTATTCTTCATTTTAATTGCTAAATTCCAATTTGACCCTTCTAATTAATTCTTTATTATTTATAACTCATCTCTTATAATATTTTCCCCTTTTTCTGTAAAAATAAATCTCGTGTTCAAACTCCGCTTTTTCAAACGAAAATAATATTTACGCAAAAATGCTAAAACAACCCGGGATGTTACAATACATATTATATATGTAACTGTATGAATGAATGGAACCTAATTAAAGAGATGAATTAGTGTTACTGGAGCATAACCCAAAGAGTATTGAAAACTAATTCGGTAACTGTGGGAACACAGGACCTCTGGGCAACGCATTCTGTTCCGGACTCGCGGCCCGGTCGGGAGTACGGAGTAGCCACGGGGGACTAAACCGAGAATAATGGAGTCGCCACCCGGTGTGAACCGGGAAAAGAAAATGAGATTTAAGGCCGCACTCACCCTCGCAAGGGAAGACCTCAAACCGTTGGGTTCGGAATGGTCCCTTACTCTGTCACTTGTAATGAAAGGATTTATATAATAATTTAAACAAGCTGAAGTAACACTTATTTCTAAGGGTATCATGCTTCTAAATTCACATTCATAAGATAAAATATGCGCCTAAACATACATGTATTTCACATATAAGATTGCATGCTTAGAAGTACATTAAATCAACAACACAGACAATTTCATTGGCATGTTGTATTCATGAAAACGCAAGCACATACTAACCACACAAGCACACCTAAAGGCGAATCAAATGATGGTGAACATGTGATTTCATAGACATACCATAAACAAATAGCCATTACAGGTTGTCCATGCACAAATAAAAGGGTCGACTAAGTACATAATGCAAAATGACGCTTAGGGATGCAATTAGGCATTAAAGTGAGCATGCTATGACATGGTGCAAAAGAAGATAGATATAACACACAGACGCACATATGATGAAAATGACTCAATTCAGTGTGTTTCGCGTTCGTGTAGCGTTCGTAAACGCGTTCGAACGATAAACAGAAGGTTCGCGTTCGTATGACGTTTGATAACGCGTTCGAACGAGACCAGACAGAAAACATGCGTTCGTGCGGCGTTCTGAAACGCGTTCGAACGGGGATCAGCAGTGACCTCCAAAATGCAGTAAACAACACGACACATACATGGACGGATAAGTATATGACATGTAGTAAACAATAACGGATTAGGGGCGCGGCAAATCATTGTAGCAAAGGTAGCTTTCAAGCATTTTCACCCCTCAAAGTGGAGGACCCTTAATCTCACTTGATAAGCCCATGCGCAATGCAATATGATGTATTTTCAAAAAGACGTTATGAAGCGAATAACTAAATAAAAGAGGCGCGGCAAAGTAGTGCCGTAAAGGTGGCCTTTTGGGGCTCTTTGTCTCTCAAAGAGAGGACCTTTAGACCAACATACTAAGCCCATGCGCAATGTGATATGATGCATGGTCATGTAAGAAGACGTCAAACTAAACAACAAAATAAAGGGGTGCGGCGAAGTACTGCCGTAAAGGTGGCCTTTTGGGGCTCTTGTCTCTCAAAGAGATGACCTTTAGACAACATACTAAGCCCATACGCGTCACATCACAATACATGAAATAAAGACAATAAAAGTGTAGGACTTCGTATGCCCAATTGAACGTACATTCAACCCAAACACACTTCGTCGTCTGGCGCGGCGAAGTAGTGTCACAAAGGTGGCCTTTAAGGCTCTTCGTCTCTTAAAGAGAGGACCTTTGGACTAACTCACTAAGCCCATGCGCTCAATCGCATCATACATACAAAAATAAAGACAATCATATCAAACTTAATATGTCCGATTGAACGTGTTTTTGCATTCCAACCGAACACACATCAACCGGCGCGGCAAAGCATCGTGGTAAGGGCTTTAACCCTTCCCCATAGGGGATCTTTCATTCCACTTACTAAGCCATGCGCTCGATCGCATCATAACATAAATAAATAACATGCGGAAATTAAAAGACGGAATAATAAGTGCGAATAATCAAAATAACATAAAGCGAAATATACGCCATTTACTCAAGTGGTACGTGGAGTTGTATCCCAAGTACAGACCGCACTACCGTCCATTCGGAATCGGCTACGGATTTACGTCTGGGTTTCCATCCTATATACCACGAGAGACGACGTATTTTCCGTTTTAATCAATGGCCACAACACACATCACATGCAAACAATATTACATAAATAATTTAAAACACAATTAAAAGAATCAATAAAAATCAAATAAAGAAACAAGTGTGAAAGGTACCTTCAGGTCTAACCTTTTAAGTCGTCTTTCGGACTCGCGTTTACAACCGTCGGAAGGGCTATCACTCCGCAACTTTTCCGGTTCACTTATTTAACGTCTTAACTCACCATTCTGCTGTTTTGCTTGCTGTTTTTTTGCTCCGTTTCCTGCTGTTTTTTTGGCTTCACTTTGCTGCTGTTTCTTCTTCACTGTTTTCTGATTTTTTTTTACTGCAGTTTCTGGTTACTGTTTTGGTTGTATTAGGCTACTGTTTGTGTGTGTTTTGGGCTGCTGTTGTGGGTTAATTCGGAGACTATTTTCAGGGTGATAAGGGACTGTTTCGAAGGTTATTTGGACTGGTTTGGGGCTGCTGGCTTACGTTGTTTGGGCTGGGGGCATGAGGCTATGTGTGGGAGTTAGGTGGCTGTTTTACGTGGAGTGTGGACTGTGTTGAAGGCTACGCTACGTGAGAAGGCAGGCATGAGGGCTTGTCAACGTGACTAGGGCTGTCAGGACTTGAGTCAGGTGCGTGGAGTGATTTGGGCTAAAGGGCGTGGCTTGTGTTTGTGGGTCGGTGCCGAGAGGCTGTGTGAGGAGTGGGGGACACGTTATATGGTGCTGTGATGTGGCTTGTGGTGAGAATAATGGGAACTTTGTAGCGTTAGGCGTGAGTGCTGAAGTTGGTTGATTATGGGGCAGGTGGCAGTGAGGAAATAGGTGAGACGCGTAGGTGGAGGGGTCAAGGGCTGCTACATTGGGTGCTAGCTGAGTGGGCGCATGAATGTTGTTGGCTTATGCTGTCTCGGTTGAGAGAGAGGAAGACAATTGTTGTTGTTTTATTTTTTGTGTTTCTTTTTAGTTTGGCCGTGTGTCTCTAGCCCTTAGGGTTTAGTTTAGTGTGTGTTTATATAGTGAGGGGAATCAATTAGGGTTTGCATGGCTTAATTAGGAAGTAAAATCAAGTATATTAGGTTTATTTTTTAGGTAATGGAATTGTGTATTTTATGTGATAATATCTTTATTTAGGTGATTGATTTGTTTAATTAGGTGAGTGATTTATTAAATTAGGAATTAATTATTTTGATTGATTTTAATTTGGAAGTGAATTATTTAATCTTGGTATTTGATTTTTGATTTTATTTGATTTAATTTTAATTGCAATTAATTTAATTTATTAATTTTAATTGGTTTGTAATTTAGATTTAACTTTTAATTCATTAATTGATTATTTAATTTCAATTTAGTTTATATTTGTGAGTTAATTAATTTTAATTTGTGAATTTGGTTTAATTAAGATTTTATTTTAATTAGTTTGTGAATTTAATTTAAAATTTGTGACATATATTTAAATGTTTTAATTATTTTGATTTGTGACATATATTAATTTTTCTTTGGATGTGATTTAATGGGCTTGGGCTAAGGTTAAGTTTAAAAACGGAGATCCAACAGCGAACCCGAAGCTAACACGGGAACTAAATCCAACAAAACGTCAATTCTCGACGTTTCCCTTCCGACGTCCGTTTCCCGCGACTTCCGCGACTTAAAAGATAGTGCCTCCAAATGAGGCTCATCATCGGGTTTCACATGCAAAATGCAATGCCTACAGTCGCCCCCACTTTGATGGGACTTGTGTAATGTGTAACAGTGACAATCCTATCAAGTTATGCAATGCATTTTCACTTACCTGGCTAGCCAACTGCCACTTGACTTTCCACGTGTTTGAGTTGATTTGGGTGGTGAGGTGCTGCGACCCCTGGTTCATTCCCGAACCGTGTTGTGATGTGGTCCATTCCCGAACCGTTACCGTAAGGTGGTCAATTCTCGAACCGTTACTGTGAGTTGGTCCATTCCCGAACCGTTACTGTGAGGTGTTCATTCCCGAACTGTTACCGTGAGATGTCCATTCCCGAACTGTTACTGTAAGGTGGTCCATTCCCGAACCGTTACTGTGAGTTGGTCCATTCCCGAACCGTTACTGTGAGGTGTTCATTCCCGAACTGTTACTGTGAGTTGGTCCATTCCCGAACCTTTACTTTGAGGTGTTCATTCTCGAACTATGCTTCCATTCTTGGAGTGCCATTCCCGGCTTGTCATTCCTGAACTGTATTTCCATTATCGGAGTGCCTTCTCTCGGCGTGCTCATTCTCGAGCTGTCCATTCCCGGACTATATCTCCATTCTCGGAGTGCCATTCTCGGCGTGCTCATCCTCGAGCTGTCCATTCCCGGACTATATCTCCATTCTCGGAGTGCCATTCTCGGCGTGCTCATTCTCGAGCTGTCCATTCCCGGACTATATCTCCATTCTCGGAGTGCCATTCTCTCGGCGTGCTCATTCTCGAGCTGTCCATTCCCGGACTATATCTCCATTCTCGGAGTGTCATTCTCGGCGGAACTGATCTGATGTGATGCGGGCCTCGCCCCAGAATGCCATACCCGGCAATGCTGATCTGATGTGGGCCTTGGCCCCAGAATGCCAAACCCGGCAATGCTGATAATGAAGTGGGCCTCAGCCCTAATTGCTACCGATATGGGCCTCTCCCCCAGACTGACACTGCTGATATGGGCCTCACCCATGGGATTCATTCCTGAAGACTGCTGACATTGTACTGTTATTGCTTCTGTTTGGCTTGCCTTTGCCACTTTTCTTTTTCTTCTTCAAAACCTGTGAATACAAAACAGAACAAACACGAAAGGATGCAAAATGTGTTACGTGTATGCATGTATGAATGTTCTTATCCCGTCGGGTTAGGTATTCCGTCAATTTTCTTGATGACTGCTTAGTCTTCTCTTCTTCAGGCAAGCTACTGCTTCAATCTGTCTACGTTGATCGGCTCGGTGAACTAATTCCCTTCCAAGTCTGACATTTTCACTGCCTCTATTTCCCAATTTCTGAATGTCTATCTTATCTTTTCTGTTTGCTTATTTCGAAGGTTCCCTGTGTCCATCACTGGATTCCATAGTACCAAGGTTGAATACTTTTCTCAAATATACTCATATTGCAGAAGAATTTCAGCGAAATGAACGTCTTTATTATCGTTGAGGAAAAGAGTTCGAACAAGTAACAAAATCAATGTCTTTTTAAAAAAACTGGATCAAATAGACTAGGAGGAACATCTCCATCATCCGCAGCACTGCCTTCTTCCTCGGCCTATGGTTCTTCACTGTCATCCATGTAAGAAGCTTGGTGGTTGAGGGTTTCTTTTCATGGGTTGGGTATTTTATGGGAATCTATGAGATCTTTAATTTCATGCCTGAGGCGGGTGCAGTTGTCGGTGTCATGGCCATGTAGCTGGTGGAAGTGACAATAAAGGTTCACATTTATGTGTGGTGGTGGGGGGTGCGGAAGTGACTTGCCTTCTAAGGGTTTCAAGATTCCTTGTCCCTGTAACTTTTCAAATACCTCCGACAAAGGTCTACCAAGGTTGGAGAATTACCTGTTTCTGATGGCAGCGACTTTGGCCGCAGCGGGCTTGGTTTCAGAATGCCCCCCAAAAGTCCTCCTATTCTGGCCATAGATCTTTCTGTTCTCAGCTTCTTCTTCTTCTATATCCATGACAGTTTCCCTCAACTGTCGAAAATCAGAAATCATCGAAGTCATCCTCCTCAGCTTACTATAAATAGAGGGCTTAGTACCCTTGATGATCATTTTGATTTGGTCCTTCTCTGAGGGCCGAGTCTGCATTTTCAAAAGCTGGCTTCTCCAGCGATCTACATACTCCTTGAAGCTTTCTTTAGTGTTCTCCAAATCTCGGAGTGACAAGTCAATCTCTAAGTCTGTAACATACTGCTTCAGAAAAGCATCAGCTAGTTCCCTCCAATCTTCCTTAACCTTCTTCTCAAGGCTATGATACCAAACCACAGGTGCCCCCTCGAGTGACATCCCAAACATCTTTTGGACTTGGCGCTGTGATAGGCCCACTGAACTCATGACTGAGACATATTGCTGCAGGTGGACTCTCGGGTCTCCATTCCCATTAAACTTGGCCATGTCGGGCATTTTGAACTGAGCAGGCAACTGTTCCTCAAAGGTCATCGCCTCATAGTCTAGTAAGTCTTCATCCTTACCCTTCATCTTACGGGTAACAGACTCTATCTGGTCACGGAGTTTCTGCAATTTTGCCTGAGACCCAACTTTTCTCCCAATGGTATAATCAACCATATCATCATCAAAAGCGGGATGTCATCCCCCAATCCATTCGGAGTCTCCTCACGTCTTACATTCTCAGAGTTTCCCCCAGCACGGGGCACAGCCATATTTGTCATGGCAACAGTCAAGGCTTGCAACTGTTCGGTAATCTTGGCCAAACCATTTTCCAACTGATCTATCCGGGATACCTCATTATCGGATGTACTCATGTCTGTTACCGGTCTTTTGGTGAGTCTTCCCTCTTCCCTAACCCAACGGGAGTCTATGATGGCTTTTAGAACACAATGGTTAGCATGATGTATGTATGCATGAGGTGCGTGAGATGCATGTAACATATATAACATACTAAATCAATTAAAATTTTCACACAAATCGGCCTGTTATCATTTTAGAAGCTTTCGGGCTAATTGTCATAGGAGTGAACTCATCCCAGTTTAAATGGCCCAACAAGTTCACGTCTCATGGCAAGGAGCCCAACTAAATCCAAATGGTAACATTCCGAACACAAGCACAATGTGGCTCATCAACACTTAGAAGCATTCGGCCCAATTGTCATAAAATACGTTCTTGTCCCAGTTTAAATGGCCCAACAAGCATATCTTATGACAAATAGTCCAAATGAATCCAAACGATGATGTTCCCAAACACAAGCATAGAAGAGAGATAATGCAAACATAACATAACAATTTTTACATAATGGCCCATCAACATTTCAGAAGCTTTGGGCCTAATAGTCATACGGTACGAACTTGCCCCAGTTTAAATGGCCCAGCAAGCCCGCATTTCTGACAATAGTCCAACCGCATCCAAATGAGGATGGTCCACAAGCACATACTCAAGGAAATAATTGTTACTTTAACCATACAAACCGGTCTATGGGTGGGTTAGCAAGAGTATAGACAAAGGCTCTCACCGGCGAAGGATGGCCCACAACTAGGTCTCCCCACTCAAGGGTTCGAGCAACCAAGTGAGCGCACCCTTTTTTATACACTAGGGTACGTGCCAATGAGCTATGGTGTGTGACGGACTGTCAAATGGATTTCCCGTTGTAGATTCCCCAGAGGGAAGGTGGAGCGAGGCTCACTTAAATACCCAAGCCTCTTAGGCTCTTATCGCTTGGTGTCAGGAATAAACAACGAGTCCTCCAAATTAGTCCATCACAAAGGCTACAAGTAGATGGCCATATAGGTGTCCTCACAGCTTTTCCTTCTAGAAAGGTAGTGAGTGAAGGAAGACACCAAACCATTACCTGCCTCAAAGTGCCTTTGATTAAACCCCCATTTCATCCACTATAGACATGGTCAATTAAAACATAAATCCAAACATTACAAAAGACAATATTTCGGGGCCGATTCTCTATCCCCAGTGGAGTCGCCAGACTGTGGGAACACAGGACCTCTGGGCGACGCATGCTGTTCCGGACTCGCGGCCCGAGGGGAGTACGGAGTAGCCACGGGGGACTAAACCGGAGAATAATGGAGTCGCCACCCGGTGTGAACCGGGAAAATGAGATTTAAGGCCGCACTCACCCCTCGCAAGGGAAGACCTCAAACCGTTGGGTTCGGAATGGTCCCTTACTCATGTCACTTGTAATGAAAGGATTTATATAATAATTTAAACAAGCTGAAGTAACACTTATTTCTAAGGGTATCATGCTTCTAAATTCACATTCATAAGATAAAATATGCGCCTAAACATACATGTATTTCACATATAAGATTGCATGCTTAGAAGTACATTAAATCAACAAACAGACAATTTCATTGGCATGTTGTATTCATGAAAACGCAAGCACATACTAACCACACAAGCACACCTAAAGGCGAATCAAATGATGGTGAACATGTGATTTCATAGACATACCATAAACAAATAGCCATTACATGTCCATGCACAAATAAAAGGGTCGACTAAGTACATAATGCAAAATGACGCTTAGGGATGCAATTAGGCATTAAAGTGAGCATGCTATGACATGGTGCAAAAGAATATAGATATAGACACAGACGCACATATGATGAAAATGACTCAATTCAGTGTGTTCGCGTTGTGTAGCGTTCGTAAACGCGTTCGAACGGTAAATAGAAGGTTCGCGTTCGTATGACGTTTGATAACGCATTCGAACGAGACCAGACAGAAAACATGCGTTCGTGCGGCGTTCTGAAACGCGTTCGAACGGGGATCAGCAGTGACCTCCAAATGCATTAAACAACACGACACATACATGGACGGATAAGTATGTGACATGTAGTAAACAATAACGGATTAAGGGGCGCGGCAAATCATTGTAGCAAAGGTAGCTTTCAAGCATTTTCACCCCTCAAAGTGGAGGACCCTTAATCTCACTTGAAACCCATGCGCAATGCAATATGATGTATGAATTTTCAAAAAGACATTATGAAGCGAATAACGAAATAAAAGAGGCGCGGCAAAGTAGTGCCGTAAAGGTGGCCTTTTGGGGCTCTTTGTCTCTCAAAGAGAGGACCTTTAGACCAACATACTAAGCCCATGCGCAATGTGATATGATGCATGGTCATGTAAGAAGACGTCAAACTAAACAACAAAATAAAGGGGTGCGGCGAAGTACTGCCGTAAAGGTGGCCTTTTGGGGCTCTTTGTCTCTCAAAGAGATGACCTTTAGACCAACATACTAAGTACGACGCGTCACATCACAATACATGAAATAAAGACAATAAAAGTGTAGGACTTCGTATGCCCAATTGAACGTACATTCAACCCAAACACACTTCGTCTAGCGCGGCGAAGTAGTGTCACAAAGGTGGCCTTTAAGGCTCTTCGTCTCTCAAAGAGAGGACCTTTGGACTAACTCACTAAGCCCATGCGCTCAATCGCATCATACATACAAAAATAAAGACAATCATATCAAACTTAATATGTCCGATTGAACGTGTTTTGCATTCAACCGAACACACATCAACCGGCGCGGCAAAGCATCATGGTAAAGGGCTTTAACCCTTCCCCATAGGGGATCTTTCATTCCACTTACTAAGCCCATGCGCTCGATCGCATCATAACATAAATAAATAACATGCGGAAATTAAAAGACGGAATAATAAAGTGCGAATAATCAAAATAACATAAAGCGAAATATACGCCATTTACTCAAGTGGTACGTGGAGTTGTATCCCAAGTACAGACCGCACTACCGTCCATTCGGAATCGGCTACGGAATTTACGTCTGGGTTTCCATCCTATATACCACGAGAGACGACGTATTTTCCGTTTTAATCAATGGCCACAACACACATCACATGCAAACAATATTACATAAATAATTAAAACACAATTAAAAGAATCAATAAAAATCAAATAAAGAAAACAAGTGTGAAAGGTACCTTCAGGTCTAACCTTTTAAGTCGTCTTTCGGACTCGCGTTTACAACCGTCGGAAGGGCTATCACTCCGCAACTTTTCCGGTTCACTTATTTAACGTCTTAACTCACCATTCTGCTGTTTTGCTTGCTGTTTTTGCTCCGTTTCCTGCTGTTTTTTGCTTCACTTTGCTGCTGTTTCTTCACTGTTTTCTGATGTTTTTTTACTGCAGTTTCTGGTTACTGTTTTGGTTGTATTAGGCTACTGTTTGTGTGTGTTTTGGGCTGCTGTTGTGGGTTAATTCGGAGACTATTTTCAGGGTGATAAGGGACTGTTTCGAAGGTTATTTGGACTGGTTTGGGGCTGCTGGCTTACGTGTTTGGGCTTGGGTGCATGAGGCTATGTGTGGGAGTTAGGTGGCTGTTTTACGTGGAGTGTGGACTGTGTTGAAGGCTACGCTACGTGAGAAGGCAGGCATGAGGGCTTGTCAACGTGACTAGGGCTGTCAGGACTTGAGTCAGGTGCGTGGAGTGATTTGGGCTAAAGGGCGTGGCTTGTGTTTGTGGGTCGGTGCCGAGAGGCTGTGTGAGGAGTGGGGGACACGTTATATGGTGCTGTGATGTGGCTTGTGGTGAGAATAATGGGAACTTTGTAGCGTTAGGCGTGAGTGCTGAAGTTGGTTGATTATGGGGCAGGTGGCAGTGAGGAAATAGGTGAGATGCGTAGTAGGTGGAGGGGTCAAGGGCTGCTACATTGGGTGCTAGCTGAGTGGGTGCATGAATGTTGTTGGCTTATGCTGTCTCGGTTGAGAGAGAGGAAGACAATTGTTGTTGTTTTATTTTTTGTGTTTCTTTTTAGTTTGGCCGTGTGTCTCTAGCCCTTAGGGTTTAGTTTAGTGTGTGTTTATATAGTGAGGGGAATCAATTAGGGTTTGCATGGCTTAATTAGGAAGTAAAATCAAGTATATTAGGTTTATTATTTTAGGTAATGGAATTGTGTATTTTATGTGATAATATCTTTAATTTAGGTGATTGATTTGTTTAATTAGGTGAGTGATTTATTAAATTAGGAATTAAATTATTTTGATTGATTTTAATTTGGAAGTGAATTATTTAATCTTGGTATTTGATTTTTGATTTTATTTGATTTAATTTTAATTGCAATTAATTTAATTTATTAATTTAATTGGTTTGTAATTTAGATTTAACTTTTAATTCAATTAATTGATTATTTAATTTCAATTTAGTTTATATTTGTGAGTTAATTAATTTTAATTTGTGAATTTGGTTTAATTAAGATTTTATTTTAATTAGTTTGTGAATTTAATTTAAAATTTGTGACATATATTTTAAATGTTTTAATTATTTTGATTTGTGACATATATTAATTATTTCTTTGGATGTGATTTAATGGGCTTGGGCTAAGGTTAAGTTTAAAAACGGAGATCCAACAGCGAACCCGAAGCTAAACACGGGAACTAAATCCAACAAAACGTCAATTCTCGACGTTTCCCTTCCGACGTCCGTTTCCCGCGACTTCCGCGACTTAAAAGATAGTGCCTCCAAATGAGGCTCATCATCGGGTTTCACATGCAAAAATGCAATGCCTACAGTCGCCCCCACTTTGATGGGACTTGTGTAATGTGTAACAGTGACAATCCTATCAAAGTTATGCAATGCATTTTCACTTACCTGGCTAGCCAACTGCCACTTGACTTTCCACGTGTTTGAGTTGATTTGGGTGGTGAGGTGCTGCGACCCCTGGTTCATTCCCGAACCGTGTTGTATGTGGTCCATTCCCGAACCGTTACTGTGAGGTGTTCATTCCCGAACTGTTACTGTGAGTTGGTCCATTCCCGAACCGTTACTGTGAGGTGTTCATTCCCGAACTGTTACCGTGAGATGTCCATTCCCGAACTGTTACTGTAAGGTGGTCCATTCCCGAACCGTTACTGTGAGTTGGTCCATTCCCGAACCGTTACTGTGAGGTGTTCATTCCCGAACTGTTACTGTGAGTTGGTCCATTCCCGAACCTTTACTTTGAGGTGTTCATTCTCGAACTATGCTTCCATTCTTGGAGTGCCATTCCCGGCTTGTTCATTCCTGAACTGTATTTCCATTATCGGAGTGCCATTCTCGGCGTGCTCATTCTCGAGCTGTCCATTCCCGGACTATATCTCCATTCTCGGAGTGCCATTCTCGGCGTGCTCATTCTCGAGCTGTCCATTCCCGGACTATATCTCCATTCTCGGAGTGCCATTCTCGGCGTGCTCATTCTCGAGCTGTCCATTCCCGGACTATATCTCCATTCTCGGAGTGCCATTCTCGGCGTGCTCATTCTCGAGCTGTCCATTCCCGGACTATATCTCCATTCTCGGAGTGTCATTCTCGGCGGAACTGATCTGATGTGATGCGGGCCTCGCCCCCAGAATGCCATACCCGGCAATGCTGATCTGATGTGGGCCTTGGCCCCAGAATGCCATACCCGGCAATGCTGATAATGAAGTGGGCCTCAGCCCTAATTGCTACCGATATGGGCCTCTCCCCCAGACTGACACTGCTGATATGGGCCTCACCCATGGGATTCATTCCTGAAGACTGCTGACATTGTACTGTTATTGCTTCTGTTTGGCTTGCCTTTGCCACTTTTCTTTTTCTTCTTCAAAACCTGTGAATACAAAACAGAACAAACACGAAAGGATGCAAAATGTGTTACGTGTATGCATGTATGAATGTTCTTATCCCTCGTCGGTTAGGTATTCCGTCAATTTTCTTGATGACTGCTTAGTCTTCTCTTCTTCAGGCAAGCTACTGCTTCAATCTGTCTACGTTGATCGGCTCGGTGAACTAATTCCCTTCCAAGTCTGACATTATTTCACTGCCTCTATTTCCCAATTTCTGAATGTCTATCTTATCTTTCTGTTTGCTTATTTCGAAGGTTCCCTGTGTCCATCACTGGATTCCATAGTACCAAGGTTGAATACTTTTCTCAAATATACTCATATTGCAGAAGAATTTCAGCGAAATGAACGTCTTTATTATCGTTGAGGAAAAGAGTTCGAACAAGTAACAAAATCAATGTCTTTTTAAAAAAACTGGATCAAATAGACTAGGAGGAACATCTCCATCATCCGCGCACGCCGCTTCTCCTTCGGCGCTCCTATGGTTCTTCACTGTCATCCATGTAAGAAGCTTGGTGGTTGAGGGTTTCTTTTCATGGGTTGGGTATTTTATGGGAATCTATGAGATCTTTAATTTCATGCCTGAGGCGGGTGCAGTTGTCGGTGTCATGGCCATGTAGCTGGTGGAAGTGACAATAAAGGTTCACATTTATGTGTGGTGGTGGGGGGTGCGGAAGTGACTTGCCTTCTAAGGGTTTCAAGATTCCTTGTCCCTGAACTTTTTCAAATACCTCCGACAAAGGTCTACCAAGGTTGGAGAATTACCTGTTTCTGATGGCAGCGACTTTGGCCGCAGCGGGCTTGGTTTCAGAATGCCCCCCAAAAGTCCTCCTATTCTGGCCATAGATCTTTCTGTTCTCAGCTTCTTCTTCTTCTATATCCATGACAGTTTCCCTCAACTGTCGAAAATCAGAAATCATCGAAGTCATCCTCCTCAGCTTACTATAAATAGAGGGCTTAGTACCCTTGATGATCATTTTGATTTGGTCCTTCTCTGAGGGCCGAGTCTGCATTTTCAAAAGCTGGCTTCTCCAGCGATCTACATACTCCTTGAAGCTTTCTTTAGTGTTCTCCAAATCTCGGAGTGACAAGTCAATCTCTAAGTCTGTAACATACTGCTTCAGAAAAGCATCAGCTAGTTCCCTCCAATCTTCCTTAACCTTCTTCTCAAGGCTATGATACCAAACCACAGGTGCCCCCTCGAGTGACATCCCAAACATCTTTTGGACTTGGCGCTGTGATAGGCCCACTGAACTCATGACTGAGACATATTGCTGCAGGTGGACTCTCGGGTCTCCATTCCCATTAAACTTGGCCATGTCGGGCATTTGAACTGAGCAGGCAACTGTTCCTCAAAGGTCATCGCCTCATAGTCTAGTAAGTCTTCATCCTTACCCTTCATCTTACGGGTAACAGACTCTATCTGGTCACGGAGTTTCTGCAATTTTGCCTGAGACCCAACTTTTCTCCCAATGGTATAATCAACCATATCATCATCAAAAGCGGGGATGTCATCCCCCAATCCATTCGGAGTCTCCTCACGTCTTACATTCTCAGAGTTTCCCCCAGCACGGGGCACAGCCATATTTGTCATGGCAACAGTCAAGGCTTGCAACTGTTCGGTAATCTTGGCCAAACCATTTTCCAACTGATCTATCCGGGATACCTCATTATCGGATGTACTCATGTCTGTTACCGGTCTTTTGGTGAGTCTTCCCTCTTCCCTAACCCAACGGGAGTCTATGATGGCTTTTAGAACACAATGGTTAGCATGATGTATGTATGCATGAGGTGCGTGAGATGCATGTAACATATATAACATACTAAATCAATTAAAATTTTCACACAAATCGGCCTGTTATCATTTTAGAAGCTTTCGGGCTAATTGTCATAGGAGTGAACTCATCCCAGTTTAAATGGCCCAACAAGTTCACGTCTCATGGCAAGGAGCCCAACTAAATCCAAATGGTAACATTCCGAACACAAGCACAATGTGGCTCATCAACACTTAGAAGCATTCGGCCCAATTGTCATAAAATACGTTCTTGTCCCAGTTTAAATGGCCCAACAAGCCCATATCTTATGACAAATAGTCCAAATGAATCCAAACGATGATGTTCCCAAACACAAGCATAGAAGAGAGATAATGCAAACATAACATAACAATTTTTACATAATGGCCCATCAACATTTCAGAAGCTTTGGGCCTAATAGTCATACGGTACGAACTTGCCCCAGTTTAAATGGCCCAGCAAGCCCGCATTTCTGACAATAGTCCAACCGCATCCAAATGAGGATGGTCCACAAGCACATACTCAAGGAAATAATTGTTACTTTAACCATACAAACCGGTCTATGGGTGGGTTAGCAAGAGTATAGACAAAGGCTCTCACCGGCGAAGGATGGCCCACAACTAGGTCTCCCCACTCAAGGGTTCGAGCAACCAAGTGAGCGCACCCTTTTTTATACACTAGGGTACGTGCCAATGAGCTATGGTGTGTGACGGACTGTCAAATGGATTTCCCGTTGTAGATTCCCCAGAGGGAAGGTGGAGCGAGGCTCACTTAAATACCCAAGCCTCTTAGGCTCTTATCGCTTGGTGTCAGGAATAAACAACGAGTCCTCCAAATTAGTCCATCACAAAGGCTACAAGTAGATGGCCATATAGGTGTCCTCACAGCTTTTCCTTCTAGAAAGGTAGTGAGTGAAGGAAGACACCAAACCATTACCTTGCCTCAAAGTGCCTTTGATTAAACCCCCATTTCATCCACTATAGACATGGTCAATTAAAACATAAATCCAAACATTACAAAAGACAATATTTCGGGGCCGATTCTCTATCCCCAGTGGAGTCGCCAGACTGTGGGAACACAGGACCTCTGGGCGACGCATGCTGTTCCGGACTCGCGGCCCGGTCGGGAGTACGGAGTAGCCACGGGGGACTAAACCGGAGAATAATGGAGTCGCCACCCGGTGTGAACCGGGAAAATGAGATTTAAGGCCGCACTCACCCCTCGCAAGGGAAGACCTCAAACCGTTGGGTTCGGAATGGTCCCTTACTCATGTCACTTGTAATGAAAGGATTTATATAATAATTTAACAAGCTGAAGTAACACTTATTTCTATTTCTAAGGGTATCATGCTTCTAAATTCACATTCATAAGATAAAATATGCGCCTAAACATACATGTATTTCACATATAAGATTGCATGCTTAGAAGTACATTAAATCAACAAACAGACAATTTCATTGGCATGTTGTATTCATGAAACGCAAGCACATACTAACCACACAAGCACACCTAAAGGCGAATCAAATGATGGTGAACATGTGATTTCATAGACATACCATAAACAAATAGCCATTACATGTCCATGCACAAATAAAAGGGTCGACTAAGTACATAATGCAAAATGACGCTTAGGGATGCAATTAGGCATTAAAGTGAGCATGCTATGACATGGTGCAAAAGAATATAGATATAGACACAGACGCACATATGATGAAAATGACTCAATTCAGTGTGTTCGCGTTCGTGTAGCGTTCGTAAACGCGTTCGAACGGTAAATAGAAGGTTCGCGTTCGTATGACGTTTGATAACGCATTCGAACGAGACCAGACAGAAAACATGCGTTCGTGCGGCGTTCTGAAACGCGTTCGAACGGGGATCAGCAGTGACCTCCAAAATGCATTAAACAACACGACACATACATGGACGGATAAGTATGTGACATGTAGTAAACAATAACGGATTAAGGGGCGCGGCAAATCATTGTAGCAAAGGTAGCTTTCAAGCATTTTCACCCCTCAAAGTGGAGGACCCTTAATCTCACTTGATAAACCCATGCGCAATGCAATATGATGTATGAATTTTCAAAAAGACATTATGAAGCGAATAACGAAATAAAAGAGGCGCGGCAAAGTAGTGCCGTAAAGGTGGCCTTTTGGGCTCTTTGTCTCTCAAAGAGAGGACCTTTAGACCAACATACTAAGCCCATGCGCAATGTGATATGATGCATGGTCATGTAAGAAGACGTCAAACTAAACAACAAAATAAAGGGGTGCGGCGAAGTACTGCCGTAAAGGTGGCCTTTTGGGGCTCTTTGTCTCTCAAAGAGATGACCTTTAGACCAACATACTAAGCCCATACGCGTCACATCACAATACATGAAATAAAGACAATAAAAGTGTAGGACTTCGTATGCCCAATTGAACGTACATTCAACCCAAACACACTTCGTCTAGCGCGGCGAAGTAGTGTCACAAAGGTGGCCTTTAAGGCTCTTCGTCTCTCAAAGAGAGGACCTTTGGACTAACTCACTAAGCCCATGCGCTCAATCGCATCATACATACAAAAATAAAGACAATCATATCAAACTTAATATGTCCGATTGAACGTGTTTTGCATTCAACAACCGAACACACATCAACCGGCGCGGCAAAGCATCATGGTAAAGGGCTTTAACCCTTCCCCATAGGGGATCTTTCATTCCACTTACTAAGCCCATGCGCTCGATCGCATCATAACATAAATAAATAACATGCGGAAATTAAAAGACGGAATAATAAAGTGCGAATAATCAAAATAACATAAAGCGAAATATACGCCATTTACTCAAGTGGTACGTGGAGTTGTATCCCAAGTACAGACCGCACTACCGTCCATTCGGAATCGGCTACGGAATTTACGTCTGGGTTTCCATCCTATATACCACGAGAGACGACGTATTTTCCGTTTTAATCAATGGCCACAACACACATCACATGCAAACAATATTACATAAATAATTAAAACACAATTAAAAGAATCAATAAAAATCAAATAAAGAAAACAAGTGTGAAAGGTACCTTCAGGTCTAACCTTTTAAGTCGTCTTTCGGACTCGCGTTTACAACCGTCGGAAGGGCTATCACTCCGCAACTTTTCCGGTTCACTTATTTAACGTCTTAACTCACCATTCTGCTGTTTTGCTTGCTGTTTTTGCTCCGTTTCCTGCTGTTTTTTGCTTCACTTTGCTGCTGTTTCTTCACTGTTTTCTGATGTTTTTTTACTGCAGTTTCTGGTTACTGTTTTGGTTGTATTAGGCTACTGTTTGTGTGTGTTTTGGGCTGCTGTTGTGGGTTAATTCGGAGACTATTTTCAGGGTGATAAGGGACTGTTTCGAAGGTTATTTGGACTGGTTTGGGGCTGCTGGCTTACGTGTTTGGGCTTGGGTGCATGAGGCTATGTGTGGGAGTTAGGTGGCTGTTTTACGTGGAGTGTGGACTGTGTTGAAGGCTACGCTACGTGAGAAGGCAGCATGAGGGCTTGTCAACGTGACTAGGGCTGTCAGGACTTGAGTCAGGTGCGTGGAGTGATTTGGGCTAAAGGGCGTGGCTTGTGTTTGTGGGTCGGTGCCGAGAGGCTGTGTGAGGAGTGGGGGACACGTTATATGGTGCTGTGATGTGGCTTGTGGTGAGAATAATGGGAACTTTGTAGCGTTAGGCGTGAGTGCTGAAGTTGGTTGATTATGGGGCAGGTGGCAGTGAGGAAATAGGTGAGATGCGTAGGTGGAGGGGTCAAGGGCTGCTACATTGGGTGCTAGCTGAGTGGGTGCATGAATGTTGTTGGCTTATGCTGTCTCGGTTGAGAGAGAGGAAGACAATTGTTGTTGTTTTATTTTTTGTGTTTCTTTTTAGTTTGGCCGTGTGTCTCTAGCCCTTAGGGTTTAGTTTAGTGTGTGTTTATATAGTGAGGGGAATCAATTAGGGTTTGCATGGCTTAATTAGGAAGTAAAATCAAGTATATTAGGTTTATTATTTTAGGTAATGGAATTGTGTATTTTATGTGATAATCTTTAATTTAGGTGATTGATTTGTTTAATTAGGTGAGTGATTTATTAAATTAGGAATTAAATTATTTTGATTGATTTTAATTTGGAAGTGAATTATTTAATCTTGGTATTTGATTTTTGATTTTATTTGATTTAATTTTAATTGCAATTATTTAATTTATTAATTTAATTGGTTTGTAATTTAGATTTAACTTTTAATTCATTAATTGATTATTTAATTTCAATTTAGTTTATATTTGTGAGTTAATTAATTTTAATTTGTGAATTTGGTTTAATTAAGATTTTATTTTAATTAGTTTGTGAATTTAATTTAAAATTTGTGACATATATTTTAAATGTTTTAATTATTTTGATTTGTGACATATATTAATTATTTCTTTGGATGTGATTTAATGGGCTTGGGCTAAGGTTAGTTTAAAAACGGAGATCCAACAGCGAACCCGAAGCTAAACACGGGAACTAAATCCAACAAAACGTCAATTCTCGACGTTTCCCTTCCGACGTCCGTTTCCCGCGACTTCCGCGACTTAAAAGATAGTGCCTCCAAATGAGGCTCATCATCGGGTTTCACATGCAAAAATGCAATGCCTACAGTAACACTCAATATTAACGAATCAAATCATATAAGATTCAATTACTCCGACTGACCAATTCCATCAAGATGGAATCATGGAAGTTTAATATTGAGTAAGAATCACATTCATTAAATAACCTCAGAACTAATTGCCTTAAATTCATATGTTTGATCATATCAAACATCTTTGAACAATTCAAAGACTTACAATGAATTTCAAAGATATAGTTTCCAACACTTCAAATAGAATATCTTTGAACCATTCAAAATATTCTATCCACGTTTCATGAGAAACGTATTGAAAGTTCTCGAATCATTCAAGACGTTCAATATATATATTCACTATTAGAAAAACGTAACTAAGTCATGACAATTCATTAACTAAGTTACGAAGTAAAGAAAACTATCTAAGGTAATTTCTAATTCATTAAACTACATACATCCAATATATTAGTTTAATAAATCTAATGGTCCAATGACGATCATTGGTCAAATGAGATTTAGTCACATCCTGAATACAATATTTATTAAATGGATAAGGATATATGATTTGAACTCGTATCAGACCATCCTTTACCATACGGAATAAGCATTTAATGCTTATATGATAAAATCTCATAAAGCACGGTTCTAAGTTATTTAAATAACCGAACATTTTTCTTAATGTTTATCTTTTCATTAATAACACTACTAGTCATATTTAAATATATAACAACTGTTTATAAGGAATAAGTAACTATCCAATAATCACAAGTTCTGATATCAAATATGAAAACAATCATTAAACATTATTTTCATTAACTAGATGGGAGATCTGGTATCCAATACCTACAGTTGTCGTATTGTGAGAATCGATATTCTCTATACACAACTATATATATCTCATTTCTTTAGCTTCATAATTTGCGTTCAATTATTCACAACAATTGTAAATGATTGATTAGCAAACTGTGTCAGACACGTGACTTCTAAAAAGTCACTAAAGTCAAGAAACGTCATTAAAAGATAAACAAATAGTAAATGGGTTTTCTTAATGCCAGTCAAGAATCTCGAGACATGAACTATTCAAGTCAATTCTTACTGCATAAGAAAAAAAATTCTTTCTAGATAATTATATCCAAAAATAGGTATCTTATTAGATTACCTAATTGTGACTTAGAAACTAAGTCACTAACCATCTTGATTTTTCAAGAAAATCGGAACAACAGATCCCGATGGTTTGAAACTAATCTAACAATATCTTAGTCTACCGTCTTTTTAGAACCTATTCTAGAATTATGCAACCATAAGTAAAGTCAGAAAACCTATTCAAGTAATAAACATGCAGTGGATTAGAAGTATAATTCTATAAATAATATAGAATTAAAAAAATGAAGTAGAATTTTCCATAAAATTACGCACTGCTTTAGTTATGGATTTTTAACCCAGCAGTGTTTCCCACTACTTTTCATAATATCGTAATACCCAATGAAAAATGGGAATTCAGTAATTAAATCGAATTCCACAGTGAGAGTAGGATCCCATGAATATATTTCAACTCACAACTTTGGCACTATCTCGCCTACGTATATTCATTAGGTAGATAACTCATTGTCAATCACTCACCAGTGACTTCTGGTTTTGGTCCTGACCATTTCTCATTATGAAAGCTTTGGCATGTTCACAATGAGGTGTATCAAGGCTTCACTTGTCAATGACAAAATAAAGCTACCGATGTGTTGGGGTAGTTGTGGAACCCTTAAGGTCGGATCGGTGCCCCGCGCAGCGGAAATGGGTCTAACCTATGGATATCAAGTATGGGTGTAATTTTAAATTATTTTATAAAATACTATATTCCATTACGAGTGTATAAGAAAAAACCAGGACTGAATCGGAGTCCGGAAACTCCCAAACGAATCAAAACAAAATTATCACGCGTTGAGCTGATCAGCTCTCTCTCTCACACTAATTTTTTTATTTCAATTGCTCAGCTCACTTTCCAGTGAGCTGATGCAATTAGAGTCTATTATCATAATTGCTTCCGGTCTTCCCTAAACACCTCAAAAATACCCAAAATTAATCTTTAATTTCAAAACCAACATAAACATATGTTATACAATAAAAATCAAGTTTTTCAAAATATCAAATATTTTTCAAAAACATAAATTTACTCTAAATACGCATTTGCGTAAACTTAGAATCTATTACACAAACCAAATTAGAATCCCAATAAGAAATGTCTCGTGAACAATTCTAGGTCACCCAAAGGTGGTCAAGTGATTATAGAATGGTAGCCATAACTCTAAGCTTTAATCTAGAGTTCTAAACTCTAATTAATTGTTCCATGTCCAACATGAACATCTTTGACCTAATTACAAGCATGTTGTGTTTATAGTTCTAAAGTATCCTAACACGATTGATTAGCCTTATTCAAGATTAAGATATGTGATCATGCATCTAATACACAAATAAACATAGCTTAGGAGAAGATCAAACATTACCTAGTAAGCTCGATGCAAGATCCAATCTACTTATCCTTGTTGATATTGTTGGAGAACCTCCAAGGTGTGCAAGCTCGACTTCAAGATCTAATCTCGATTTCCAAAGCAAGCAAGCTTCACTTCAAGATCTAATCTTGATTTCTCCTAATGAAATGTTTTAGAGACCTCACAAGCTTCTCTAAACACTTATATAACTTAGGCTAATATCTCTAAGAATTTGCTTGTATTTTAACTTGTAATTAAAACCTTCCTAAAGCTTGCTATTTATAGCAAAACTTAGGCAATTTTTAATTAATAAAAGTTGTAATCAACTTTTAAGTGGGCTTAATCTAAGTTGTCCAAATATGTATAATTAGGTGTGACTAATCTCCATTGTCTCCCACTTAGATTTAATCCAATTAAATCAAGCCAAGGATTAGGAAATGGATTAGTTAAATGTTTGTCAGCTTGATTTAATCCAATTAAATCAAGCCAATAACACATATTATTACATACTTTCAATTACCATAATATCCTCAAATTGTAGAGATAATTATGATTTTACAATTACGCCCTTGTGTAATTATTGAATTAATCCAATTAGGTCAAAGTAAATAATCAATGTTATCCAATAACACTTGATTATCTTAGTTGATAATTGTAATATCGAATATTATATTTTATCAAAATTAATCGGCTACCCAAATGCTCAATGAGTACACTTCATATTAGAACTCTCTAAGTTCAGCACGTTCGTCATATAAGCCTAGCTAATATGTACGCAATTGGGCCACCTCCGAATTCACGAAGAACACGAACGACCTTTCTGAACTATACAAGTCGAGGTCATCACATATGTTTAACAATCCCTCCGTCGTAGGCTATCCGAGTTGTGCTTAGGAAAAATAGAATATACCGTCAAGTTTCCGAGACGCACATCTCATGTCAACATGTCCACGATTCCTCATAACTGATGCGATCCACCATAGGTGATCGACTTTGGCCAAAGATATAAGAATCGTGACTTTATTCACATGGATACCTAAACCCCTTTATGGTACACATACGGGCCGACAGATCCTATCTTGCTTCGCACTTGATTACTGAGTGCATCGGTCCACACCCAACAAACATCTAAATGCCAGACCATGAAAGGTTTCTGACATACATGGCATCTAAGTGTGGAGGATCTCACACAAAATCAATGATATCCTATAGTCAAAAGATTACATATGCTACTCGACTCGAGGAGATTCCTATTGACGATGGTGTGTAATTCCAACTATTAGGAATCACCTATGAGTCATTCAGTATTCGCTCCAATGAATACCCACACGTCTATACGAGTTTCCAAAACTCATGCTGCATCGCGTTAAACCATTGGAACTCCAATTCCAATATACGACATGTGCTAGTCTTCTAGGTTGTAGGAATTCGACCGTATTCCAAAACCAACGACTAGGAATATTTATTTGAAGAATAGTTTACACCTACTATCAAAACTATTCTAAGGTTGATGTCATTTTTAGCATATCTATACATCAATCTAATACGCATAATGACAATACCATTAATGATGTATGAAATGAAAAATATAGTTATTTTATTAATAAATAATAAAATATACAAATCAGATTGGCATTCCAAGCACCAACTCTATCAAACTCCCACTTGCTTAGTGTCAATCTGGATGGTACCGTAGTCTCATATCCTCCACATGTTTATCGAATAACTTAGTAGGTAAGGCCTTTGTAAGCGGGTCTGTTATGTTGTCTCGTCCTTGAACCTTCAAGACCATAATGTCTTTTCGTTCAATTATCTCTCTAATTATACGGTATTTCCTTTCCACGTGTTTAGACTTGGAATACGCCCTCAGATCCTTAGCCTGCGCGATGGCTCCGTTATTATCACAGTACAATGGGATCGAATCCGCAATACTAGGCAAAACGCCAAGTTCTGTGATAAAATTTCTAATCCAAATAGCTTCTTTAGTAGCTTCTGAAGCCGTTATAAATTCCGCCTCAGTGGTGGGATCAACTGTTGAGCCTTGCTTTGAAAAACGCCAACTAATTGCACCACCGTTAAGGGTAAATATGTATCCTGATATAGATTTTCTATCATCTAGATCTCCCTGGAAGTCGGAGTCTGTATAACCCTTAACATGTAGCTCATCTTCTCCATATGTCAGAAACTTATCCTTGGTGCCTTTAAGATATTTTAGGATATGTTTCAAGGGTGTCCAATGATCATTACCTGGATCAGATTGATATCGGTTGGTCACACTGACGTCGAAACTGATGTCAGGTCTAGTACATAACATAGCATACATAATGCTTTCAATACAAGAAGCATATGGCAAGTTAGACATCATAACTCTCTCTTCCTCAGTTTGAGGTGCCATTTTCTTCGAAAGATGTATGTCGTATTGGAAAGGTACATTTCCTACCTTGCTGTTAGTAAAACTGTACATTTCTAACATTTTGTCTATGTACATCGATTGTGACAACCCTATAAGCTTTCTAACTCTATCTCCGTAGAGCCTTATACCTAGTATATAAGAAGCTTCACCCATATCTTTCATGGAGAAGTTCTTGCAAATGTAGGCTTTCATACTTTCCATCATCCCTATATCATTTCCTATGATAAGGATGTCATCTACATACAAGATTAAGAAAACTATCATGCTCCCACTAACTTTCTTATAAGCAAATGGTTCTTCCTCGTTCTTGATGAATCCAAATAATTTAATTATCTCATCAAAATGACGATTCCAGCTTCGGGATGCCTGTTTAAGTCTATAAATAGACTTTTGGAGCTTACAAACGAAGTTTGAAGTCTCACTGGATACGAATCCCTCTGGTTGTTCATATAGATATCCTCTTCAAGGAATCAATTTAGGAAAGTAGTTTTCACATCCATCTACCATATCTCATAGTCGTGATATGTAGTAATGGCTAAGAGAATCCTAATGGATTTTAGCATGGCTGTAAAATCCATTTTAGCAGGACATTGAATGTAACCTTTCGGTACCAGTCGGGCCTTAAAAGTTTACACCTTTCTATCGGGCCCTCGCTTTCTTTTGTGAACCCATTTACAACCAATAAGTTTAACTCCTTCAGAAAGTTCAACTAACTCCCAGACTTGATTGGCATACATTGAATACATTTTAGATTTCATGGATTCCTGCCATTTTCTAGAATCGATATCCAATATCGCTTCTTTATACGTAGTCGGATCTGTTTCCTCCAAGAGGAGAACATCAAGGCTCACATCAGATGTTAAAAACAGTCTCTCAGAAGGCCTTGATATTCTATTCGACTTACGTAGAACCTGTGTTGCAGATCCTTCACCTAGTTGGATCTCTAGTTCCATCTCAGGTTCTTGATTGTTGGGATCAAACTCATCAAGTTTAATCTCTCTACAATTCACATTTTCTATCAAAATTTTGCTTTTCAAGAAAAGTTACAAAGCGAACAACAAAAACATTTCGTTGCTCAGAATCGTAGAATTGATATCCCATGGAGTTATCAGGATATCCAACGAACCTACATTTATACCCTCTAGGTGCTAGTTTATCCCGCTGCGCAATTCTAACGTATACATGACAACCTCAAATCTTTAAATGTTTAAGACTTGGATTTCTACCAAACCATATCTGATAGCGGGTCGTAGAAACAGATTTCGATGGAACCCTATTAAGTATTTAGGCAGCAGTAAATAAAACATAACCCTCAAGGTAATAAGGAAGATCTGTATAGCTCATCATCGTTCGCACCATATCCAATAAAGTACGATTTCTACGCTTAGACACTCCATTGTGTTGAGGTGTTCCTGGTGGGCTATATTGGGCGAGAATTCCATTCTCCCTTAAATAATTTCTTAATTCTTCACTCATGTATTCACTGCCTCGATCTGATCTAAGGCATTTGATGAATTTACTGGTTTGTTTTTCTACCTCGTTTCACAAACATTTGAACTTGTCAAATGTTTCCGACTTATGTTTCATCAGATAGACATATCCATATCTAGACATGTCATCTATGAAAGTCATAAAGTATGTGGAACCATCATGAGCGGCATGATTTAATGGACCACACACATCGCTGTGTATTAGCTCCAGTAAATCTCTAGCACGGTGTCCAACACCTTGAAATGGGGCCGTTTTCAAATTTCCTTGGATACATGACTCACAAATCGGATAAGGATCTAAGGTAAGATTTTCAATCAAACCATCCTTTACCAATTTGGATAGACGTCTAACACCTATGTGGCCCAATCTCATATGTCATAATTCAGTATTATTTAATTCAGACTTCCTACTTGTATTTTTTTTCTATATTAAAGACATCTCTATATATTTCCAAAATATAGTGACCGTTTGATAAAGAACATTCACATTTCAATAAATTTTCTTTATCATACAAACATAAAGTTTAATCCTTAATTTTTATTTTATATCCCTCTTTATCTAATATTGGCAGTGATATTATTTGTCTGATAAGTGAGGGAACATAATAACAGTCATGCAAATCTAATTTACATCCATATGGGAGATCTAGAACAACTATTCCTATGGCCTTGACATCCAATGTCTCGCCATTTCCAACTCTAAGCTGGATCTCCCTTTTATTTAGCCTTTTTCTAACCCTCATTTCCTGCAGGGAATTGCAAATATGAGTAAGATTGCCAGTGTCTAACACCCATCCACTATTTGCATCTAAGGCTAATAAGATGTCAATAATTGGAAAAATACAAAGCGTACCTGAGGGTCCTGCTTTAATGTCACGACCCCCTTCATAGAGCGGGCCCAACCCTAGAAAGAGGTTCGCGGACTTCCTTAGATCGAGCATTCTATATGTCAAACCAACCAATTAAATACACACAATTATTACATCATAAATTACAAATCCATGAATTGTACACAATTTTTATAGTTTACAACACAAGTCTTAAAATTATGCAAATGATGACTCAGATGTCTGGACCAACCTGAAAATACAACTATGGCACGTGGATCAAATCTAGTACTGCTACTGCTGTGCTGACGGACTACCTGGAATGTTTGGGAAAAGGGGAGTGAGCTTGAAGAGTTCAGCAAGTAAAGCACTCATACTCTCAACATGACCTCACGAATAAAATAATGATATATATAAGTATATATATAATATAATATATGAAAATAACATATACTATAAAAACAACTCAAGCAAACATCCCCGTTACAAGGCAATCATACATCAAATATGATTGTTAATCCGGGTCCAGTATAATAGTGGATTGAAAGTAATGGGAGAGTCCCTCTCATACCCCCAAGGTTTCCAACCATATTAACTCGCAAAATATATTGAGTGGGTTAAAACCAATGGGGGAGTCCCTCTCATACCCACAAGGTTTTTCACCATATAATCTCGCAAAATATCTCATCACATCTCATTTTATCTCATATCCGACCACTATTATACAAAACCCGGCAGCACAATACAACAACATGTATCATACAATACAATCACATCTCACATCCAATCCATCAATCTCATCTCAACAATCATGAATTCATATCTATCATGTTTTCAATTAATCAATATTTTTATCTCCATAAAAAATATATATAATTATACCAATATATTTATATAAGGACTTTCACAACAACCATCAATCAACAAACAATTATGTTAAGGGAATCATCGTGCATTGTACTTACCTATGTACGGACCAAATTTGGTCCAAGGGCAATTTCGATATTTTGCTTCGGGCCCAATACTAGGCCCCCAGCATGGATCCAAGCCCAAGTTACCATCACAGATTCTCACTAAAGGAACCCCCAAGGTTTGATGTATATAAAGGCCCAGAGATCCACAAACCTAGGCCCAATAAAGTATCACGCGCCCAATCCATAATCAAGGCTCCAGGAGCCCAACGCCAGCCCACGTAACACCCAAGGTCATAAACACCATTCATGAACCCATCCGTTCCAGCCTACAAACGGGCAAAATATAGTAATAACTCCTCATGAAGTCGATCTAACGGACGAGCAATCAAATATCAATAAAGACAAACATTACTACAACATGTATATATAGGAAACGAGGCTCCAGGAGGAAGGGGATTCAACTTCTAGCTCTCATACTCACAGCTCAATACTACTCTCTCCTCAAAGCTCATCACACCTCCGAATGACCGCCCTCACGGCACCCTACGAAGCTTAAGGTAGTATCCAACCTTTGACTTCCCACATTCTAACTCATTGGTACCTTCACTGACTTGAGCGTCGGAGTGCCCCCGGCCCCCCACCACACCGGTGGGCAGTACTCCAGTTCACTCCACATTCTCTGTTTTGCAGGATCGCCAGTGCCCCATCTTCGCGAAATCTCAATTGTGGACCTCGGGCGAAAACCAGCGTCTACAGTTTGGCGCCCACCGTGGGGCCCTGGCGGTTCATAGCAGGCGAATATCTCTCATTCTACAATTCACAAACGAACAATCACTCATGGCTTCTAGCAGCAAGCAAACACCATATCTTGTGACCAAACAGCCAGCCATACTCCAAGAATGATTACACACCCTAGAAGAAGAGAATCAAGCCATGAGACTCCGATACAACTCCCCGGAAGGAACTGGAGTAAATCGCCTCAACTTCCCAATCAACATTTACCAGGTATGCCTTGCACATTCTTTTTAAAAGGGGGGGTTTCAGTCGACATTAGTAAGGCATGCGACTTTTTGGGGATGTCTCATTCGACATTAATGTGTAATTTAAGACTTGTAGTAGGTGTCCCAATTGACATTGTTACGTCACTGATTAAAGATCACAATGGACACTGCGTATATGATGGTTTAGTATTGAGCAATGATTCCATTCGACGCTCTATGTATGAGCCTTGACACTGGTTTTAGATTTCATTCGACTTAAGATCGAAGAAGACTTAGCATGAGGTGAATGTCTCACTTCGCATGACAAGTATGAAGCTAGGCACTAGACGAAAATTCCATTTGACACTACATGTACAATTATTGTTGAAATAGGAACCTTCATTTGACTCAAAGCAATTTTCATAAGCACTTATATTACAAACCAATAATACAATTTTTAGGTAAACCTCATACGACATGAATGACACCCTTGGTCTCTCGACCCATAATATGGGACTCGACCCCTCAACCATCTTCATATTAACTCAGTAACCTGCCATTCGTGCTACGCGTTTGAGTTTTCATCATGTCTAATGAAATGTAACCTCCCTTAGACTTTCATCAAGCCCGGTAGAGTAGGAGACTCCAATGGATTACCCTAAACTCCATTCGACCGTAGACCCTCACTAACCTTTGACGAGCCCTTATAAAATAAGGAATAAAAGACCCATATACAGACCTTCGCCAGGTCTAGTAAAGAGTGAAGGCCTCAAGGATTTCTGTCATGATTGGTAGAGTGAGAACCCTCTTACAACTTCACCAATTCTTGTATTGTGTTATGTCGTGTATTCTCTTCGGTCCGGTACCAGTATATGTATCCGGATCACAACCTATCTTCGGCGACTCCACCAGACGCGTTGGACTTCAACAAATGGCTTCAATCTCTCATCGGCGCGACAAGCTCCCATGACTTGCATATCCCGAGCCTGTAGCCATAGCAAAACTCTATCTTCGCGATCGTTACATTGAAGCAGCAAATCTCCATCTCATTCTTTCACGATCATCGGTGTAATCATCGTAGTTCGATTGATCTGCTAGATCATCGACCATTTCTTGTTTCTTAGTGTTCGACATGTCTAAGTTGTTACTAATTCGAAACCCTAGATTCTCAATCCAGTACAAGCAGATGACTCCAAATCCTGCTGCTTCTAAACAAAATCCAACAGTTAAGAGGAAGTATGTGCGCAGAAGGGGAATCATTACAGAGAACACTTCCCCACAAGAAGCAACTGCAGCACCCACTGACATAAAGTTGTTTGAGCCTACCAAGGAATTCTGTACGGCCTTGAATTTTGGCATGCGAGAACAGCCTAGAAATGAAGACTCTACATCAAGTCAACTTTTGATTTAGATCCAGTCACAGATAAATGACCTTTTTACATCGACAGAGCAGCTTGGCAAAGGAGATGCAGTGATGACTTTAAAGCCAGTGACCTCACAGCCTAATTATTCTAAGGAACATCGAATGGGAAAAAGGAAATATTTGTGAAAGGAACTCAACAAAGACTCAACATCTACACCCAGAGAGGTAGCCAGGATATCCGATGATCTGGAAAAACCCAAGTTTCCAAGAAGTCATGCAGAATGACCTTAAACTTCGATGTAGAAGGACAACCTAGAAATGGAAACTCTCAAAGCAAGTCAAGTGTCGATTTAGACTCAGAATCACTGGGAAAGAATTTATTTAGAAGAGGTATTCAATCAAAATCGATCTTGCAACTCGGTGAAGGAATTAAGAACCAGACTGCTGATTCCAGAAAAGAGAATGACTCTGATGACTCTACCTCAGACGACACATATAAAAACTTTGTTAAATGAAGATCGCACTCGACTCAACAAGCCCAAAAATCATTGAACTGCATATCTCAAAAGTTCACTCGACATCGAGTTCAATTGCAGATTTATGAATAATGCTCATCATGTGCTCCAAACAATTTAGTTTCACGATCATGAGCAGTCCCATTCGACACGGCGATGCAAAGATTCAGCAGCAGATGCAAAGCTACCGAAGGCCAGTCCGTATGACAGACCATACGACAATCTGCTACCTTCGTGCATGTATGAATTGTTCCCACGTGAAATAAAACAACCTGGATGTCGAGCTGGAGTCAGCCACAGTTTAGGTACACAGACTTCATCACAAGGTTTTCCACCTCCATAATTTCCCTTGGAAGTATACTGAAGAGGAGCTCGTCGAGTTATGTAGACCTTGTCTTGGTCTTAGTCGTCCATTTTCCTCTCATTGAAGCCTCCAAAAACTCAGATTCGAAACCATTCTTTATTGCCAGGCTATTTCAAAGATATGATTGGAAGTGATTTCCTTAAAAGTATCACTGAAGCCTGCATTTCCGAAGCATCATCGTCCTCGTGTACATGGAACATGGACCCTAGGTGATTATGCTCAGCTCAATTTCGGTCTGCACCTTAATTCATGTAGTCACCTGCCCAATTAAGATAACATGTGACATGCTCCCCACTGGCGAAAGAGTTTGATTAGTTTGGCTCAAAAATCTATGAATCGACAAAAGGTAGGATCGGTTTGAGTTACAAAAGCTCCACGAATGGCTTAATCATGTTTGTTTACAGATTTTTAGTTTAAAAAGCCTTTGCGGCATTCTCTCGAGCAATTGAAGGGCTTTATTTGGTTCTACATGTGGGAGTGATAGACCAAATTTTATATTCCCATTACATCAATTTACCACAAGAACTCATAAAAAATTTCAATTGTCACATTAAAAAAAAAAAAAAAAAAACTCACAATCTCAGGTACTCTGTTTGTTGTGGCCTATTGACACTTCTTTGGGTTTCTCTGAAATCTCGACTGTCAGGGAAGGTGTCGAGGCTACTGGGGTACACTCTCACATGTTCTCTGTGGCCAGTATGTGATGAACTCATTTGGCATCTGTGGGGGTCTTGCAATCTCACTTGCTCGGATCAAACCAAGAAACTAAATTAATTCGACAGTGCAATGCAATCTTTGATACAACATGTATCTGAGCAGTAAAAACTTCAATAATCCACCCTCCTGTAGAACCACCAACTCCTAACCTTGAAGAAAGCACATATGTTGACTTAACCACCCCAAGAAGGCGCATCGTATCCCTAATTTGTGGATAGAATCTAGAGAGAGGCTTAAGGCCATCAGCTACCATCTGCTCCTGATGGGTACGGACTGCAATGACCGACCTTTTCTCCCAGAACCCGTGAGCAAGAGAATTAGAACCAAGGACACGAGCTTCCATATCGAACGCTGCACCCATTTTTTCCTTCCTCCCATTTTAGCCCGACTATATACTTCAAACGAATCCATTCTAGGAAGAACAGAGCCGGTAAAGGTCGGTCCAACAGTGAGTGTGAATTCTTCATCAGCCAAGAGTGATTCAATTACTGTGAATGGTAGATCATATCAGGACCGCATACCCTCACCTAACTTGATCGTATTCGCGGAGGATAAATGATGTGCTGAAGTATTGTTCTTTGCAGCGACAAAACCTGCTATGTTGTGGTCCAGAACCAATCGTAGAAATTAGTTTAAAATGGTCAAGTCAAAGAACTTCTCAAGGTTTGGCATCAGATGGAAATGCCACTCGACATGGCAAACAAAGAGATATACCGTACGACTCTACAAGTATCAATGTCTGATATTGGGCAAAAGTGCCATTCAACTCTACACAAATTAAGACACGACACCAACCCTCTCCATCCACTCAGTTCATGGGCCATGGTCACGTTGGAAGGCCCAACATGCTAGATAGAAGCAATAAGTTGGCCCTTTGAACGTGAAAAATGTCAACAATAGGACCACATTAAAATCACCTAATCTGTTTTTTCCCACTCATTCGACAAGACAGATAAAGTTAGGCACTAAGTCCACTCGACACCATCCAATAGTAGTCAAGTGGAGTACTTTCTTCTTTATTCCAAATTATTTTAGCTTCGAGGCCTTGCAGTATCATCCCGTGTGGTCTCACTCGACATGACGGGATGATAAAACATTTTTTCATCCAATTCCCAAACAATGAGATGGATGGCCATCAATTCCATGGTGCATAGAAAAATTATCTTCTCTCCCATACTGACTTGAGCGTGTAGAGTGAAGATTCGCATGGACCGTCATCAATTTCATTCGAACCGTTGTATCATGAACACTCATCAAGGTAATGAGTGATGACCTTGATGGACCTTCATCAGGACCATTTGAAAGCCCATTCAACAGCAGACCTTCAACAGGTCTGGCAGTACAATAAGGAAAGACTGTTTCATAAACCTTCGACAGGTCTAGTTATATATTGAGGAAATATTCTTGGACCATTGTCAGGTATGTAGAGTGAATTCCTTCATGGTCTCATCAAGTCCAGTCGACTGGGGACATCCTTCATTGACTCATGTCGAGTCAAGTTGAAGACATGGATTACACACGTCCTGTAACTTAAAACTTCCTGGTCTCATCAAGTCCAGTCGACCGGGGACATCCTCCATTGACTCATGTCGAGTCAAGTTGAAGACATGGATTACACACGTCCTGTAACTTAAAACTTCCTGGTCTCATCAAGTCCAGTCGACCGGGGACATCCTCCATTGACTCATGTCGAGTCAAGTTGTAGACATGGAATACACATGTCGTATGACTTATATCTTCCTGGACTCATCAAGTCCAGTCGACTGGGGACATCCTCCATTAACTCATGACGAGTCAAGTTGTAGACATTGAATACACATGTCGTATGACTTATATCTTCCTGAACTCATCAAGTCCAGTCGACTGGGGACATCCTCCATTAACTCATGTCGAGTCAAGTTGTAGACATGGAATACACATGTCGTATGACTTATATCTTCCTGGACTCATCAAGTCCAGTCGACTGGGGACATCCTCCATTGACTCATGTCGAGTCAAGTTGTAGACGTGGAATACACATGTTGCTTGACTTATATCTCGACCTTCATCTGGTTCAATCGATTGGGTACTTCCCCAAAGGCTCCTGTAGAGTCAGGCTCATAACTTTACATTCGTTTAACCAATAGGCAGCATCAACACTCGAGTATGCCTACATACTATGGCCTCGTCCTAAGCTACACACGCATCAAGTACTCTCCAAGCCAAGGAACTACTTGACTTAGAGAGTATGGGGCAAACTGTACGGACCAATTTGGTCCAAGGGCAATTTCGACATTTTGCTTCGGGCCCAATACTAGGCCCCCAGCATGGATCCAAGCCCAAGTTACCATCACAGATTCTCACTAAGGAACCCCCAAGGTTTGATGTATATAAAGGCCCAGAGATCCACAAACCTAGGCCCAATAAAGTATCACGCGCCCAATCCATAATCAAGGCTCCAAGAGCCCAACGCCAGCCCACGTAACACCCAAGGTCATAAACACCATTCATGAACCCATCCGTTCCAGCCTACAAACGGGCAAAATATAGTAATAACTCCTCATGAAGTCGATCTAACGGACGAGCAATCAAATATCAATAAAGACAAACATTACTACAACATGTATATATAGGAAACGAGGCTCCAGGAGGAAGGGGATTCAACTTCTAGCTCTCATACTCACAGCTCAATACTACTCTCTCCTCAAAGCTCATCACACCTCCGAATGACCGCCCTCACGGCACCCTACGAAGCTTAAGGTAGTATCCAACCTTTGACTTCCCACATTCTAACTCATTGGTACCTTCACTAACTTGAGCGTCGGAGTGCCCCCGGCACCCACCACACCGGTGGGCAGTACTCCAGTTCACTCCACATTCTCTGTTTTGCAGGATCGCCAGTGCCCCATCTTCGCGAAATCTCAATTGTGGACCTCGGGCGAAAACCAGCGTCTACAACCTCTATCCACGTAAAAGTCTTTAAAATGACTATATCCTCGCTAAGAATCTGAAAAAAGTAAAATTACGATCAAGTCCCTCAAATTTTCTAACATTATGATTTTACCCCTAAACTTTTCTAATATGTCCAAATAGTCCTAAAACTCTTAAATATTGCTAGTTAACCCCTGAAAATCAGAATTTATCGAATTACCCTCTAAATCATGCAAATACACAATTAAGTCTAACACTTTCAAATTTTATCATTTACACCCCAAAACGGTAATAATCACGTACCGAGCTCCAACGACCTCCAAATCTCTCAACGAAGGAGCTGCTGGTCAGGAAACATCCCAAGGATCATGGCAATGGTGATGGTAGGGGCTGAAACACGTCGGTTATTGACAATAGATTAAACACTGATAACCACCGTATTTTGCTCGTTTCTCAATCACAGAAGGTTCGAATTGGGCAAACGAAGTGTCCAACTCACGTATCTCGATGAGGGGAAGATTCTGGTCCGGGAGGTATCATTCACGGACGGCGACGAGTTGCAACAGCAATAGACGGCGCATGACAGGGAATCTCGGCGGCGGTCCGACGGCGTTAGATTCGTCTTGTCGAGGAAATTCTCCAGATGTGGTCACTTGTCGGAAACAGAGATCGGACGATGTCGAAAAGTACCTTTATCTCACTATCCATAAATTTTCTCTCTCTAGAAATACTCTTTAAATTGCTCTCGGTTTCTCTCTCTAAAACTCTCCAAGATTGCTCACAAAGCTCTCTAGAAATTCTTTAATTCTCTACTCCCTTTTATGTCTTTCACTCAAATCATAAACAAAAAAAAAATAAATGTTGGTTTTGTTAATAAGAAGTGGGAATGTTAGGTTTAGGTATAGTGGAGTTTGTAGTGGGGTATTAGATTTAGTGTAAGAGTTAGGTTTAGTGGGTTGAGTGGGTTATTAATAAATAAAAATAAAAATAATAATAGTATTATTGAATTGGATATTACAATCTACTCACCTTATAAAAATTTTGTCCTCGAAATTTCCTTAAACAGCTCTGGGTATTTCTTCCTCATATCTCGTTCCAATTCCCAAGTCGCCTCCTGAATGTGATGATTAGACCACATGACCTTCACAAGAGGAATACGTCTGGATCTCAACTCGTGAACCTTTCGATCTACAATCTTCACGGGCTTTTCTTCATAAGTCAGGTTCTCGCTCAACTCCACCGGTTGACTCTCCAAAATGTGAGAAGGGTCTGGTACATACTTCTTCAGCACGGATATATGAAACACTTTATGAATCCGTTCTAATTCCGGTGGTAATTCCAAACGATGTGCCACTTTGTCCACTCTCTCCAAAATCTCATAAGGACCGATATAGCGCGGTGAAAACTTTCCCTTCCAGCCAAATCTCAAAACTCCTTTCCAAGGAGAGACTTTCAAAAAGACTTTATCCCCCACTTGGAATTCAAGGTCTTTCCTCCTTCTGTCGGCATAACTCTTCTGTCGACTTTGCACCTCTAACAGTCTAGCTCGGATCAGCCTAATTCTCTCTGACGTCATATCTACCAAGTCTGAGCCATGAATCAGTATATCTCCAACCTCGCCCCAACAAACAGGGGTCCTACATCTCCTCCCATACAAGGCCTCAAACAGAGCCATACCGATACTAGCCTGAAAGCTATTATTGTAGGCAAACTCGATCAAATGCAAATGCTCATCCCAACTTCCAGTGAATGACAACACATACGATCTCAGCAAATCTTCTAACTTCTAAATAGTCCGCTCTGACTATCCGTCGGTTTGAGGGTGTAATGCAGTACTCATAGAAATCTTTGATCCCATAGACTTTTGAAAACTCTGCCAAAAATTAGAAGTAAATCTGGCATCTCTATCCGATACAATCAATAAAGGTACACCATGTAATCGTAAAATCTACTCCACATATAATTTCGCTAGTCTCTCTGGTCCCCATGTAACTCGAATCGGCAGAAAATGAGCAGATTTACACAATCGATCCACTATTACCCAACTTGCATCGTATCCCTTATGTGTTCTCGGCAATCTTACTACAAAATCCATTGCAATATTCTCCAATGGCCACTCAGGTATAGGTATAGTATAGGCTGGAGTAATCCAGCTGGATGTTGATGTTCTGCTTTAACCTGCTGACAAACCAAACACCGAGATACAAACTCTGAAATCTGTCTCTTCATTCCTGGATACCAATAAGTCTTCTTCATATTTTGATACATCTTGGTGCTCCCATGATGCATATTATAAGGAGCATCGTGGGCCTCATCCAAGATTTTCTGTTTGAGCGTTCCCGAATGTGGTACCACAACTCTATCACCAAAAAGTAATTCATCCTCCGAACTCAATCTGAAGGTAGAAGACTCCCCCTTTGGAATCTCTACTCTCTATTTCCTACATTGATCATCCTCGCTCTGGGTTGTTTTGAGTCTATCTAATAGTGTAGGTCGGACCTTCATATGGGCAAGAAGACCTGCACTGTCGGATATCTCAAAAGTCAAACGTAACTCTACCAACTCCTCGAACATCCTCTGTCTGGCTCTTAAGAACTGTAATCTACCCACATTCTTCCTACTCAGAGCATCAGAAACAACATTGGCCTTCCATGGATGATAATTAATAGTGCATTCGTAGTCACTAATGAATTCCATCCAACGTCTCTGTCTCAAATTCAACTCCTTCTGAGTGGGAAGGTATTTCAAACTCTTATGATCAGTATAAATCTCACACTTGGCACCATATAAATAATGCCTCCAAATCTTTAGAGCATGTACAATCGCTGCCATCTCTAGATCATGGGTGGGATAATTCTTCTCATGGGTCTTAAACTGTCTCGAGGCATAGACAATCACTCTCCCATGTTACATCAATACACATCCTAACCCTTGATGTGATGCATCAGTATAAAAAACATATCTATCAAGTCCGGATGGTAGAGAAAGTACCGGTGCAGTAGTTAATTTTTCCTTCAGAGTTTGGAAGCTCCTCTCACAATCATCGGTCCACACGAACAGTACCTTTTTACTTGTCAGCTGAGTCATCAAAGCAGAAATAATAGAGAAATCTCGAATAAATCAATGGTAGTAGCCTGCTAATCCCAAGAAACTCCGAATCTCTGTCATTGATCTTGGTCTCTCCCATCTCAGAACTTCTTGACCCTTTTGTGGATCTACATAAATACCTTCTCATGAGATTATATGTCCCAGAAATACCACTTTATCCAGCCAAAATTCACATTTAGAGAACTTGGCATAAAGTTGCTCTCTCCTCAAAATCTCAAGTACCAACCGAAGATGTTGATCATGGTCGACTCGAGAAGGCGAATACACAAGGATGTCATCAATAAACACTACAAAAAACTTATCTAGGTACGACTGGAACAGTCTATTAATCAAATCCATGAATGCTGCAGGGGAATTGGTAAGTCCAAATTGCATCACTAAAATCTCATAATGCCCGTATCTCATTTGGAATGCAGTCTTGGGAATATCTGTATCCTGGATCCTTATTTGATGATATCTCGATCGAAGATCGATTTTTGAAAACATCGAAGCTTCCTAATGTTGATCAAATAAATCATCGATACGGGGTAATGGGTATCTATTCTTGACCGTCACCTTATTGAGCTGATGATAATCTATACACAATCGTAAGGTGCCATCCTTCTTTTTCACGAAAAATACCGGTGCTCCCCAAGGTGAAACACTAGGTCGAATAAATCCTCGATCCAACAACTCTAGCAATTGTTCTTTCAGCTCCTTCATGTCTGTCGGGGCCAAATGATAAGGAGTCACCGAAAAAGGAGTGGTACTAGGCATTAGATCTATAGTGAACTCTAGATCTCTACGAGGTGGAAAACCCGGTAACTCATCAGGAAAGACATCCTGATTAGCCCTGGGCATTATCGGATTCGGATCGGATCGAACCGAATCCGAATCCGATCCGATCCGAAATGCTCTGAGATGTTTGATTCGATCGGACCGGATCATCTTATCCGATCCAATCCGATCCGATTCGAATTATTTCGGATCGGATTAGTCCGATCCGAAATATGATGATTTCGGATCAGATTGGTCTGATCTGATTCGAATTCGGTACACAGTACAAACAACATGACAACAAACTGCAAGCATAATCTGGTTTTAAGTCAAAAAAATCGACCGGATCGGATCGGATAAAATCCGATCCGAAATAATTCAAAATTTTTTTATTTAATATGTAACGACGTCGTTTTGCATATTAAATATATAAAAAAATTCGAGCGGATCGGATAAAATCTGATCCGATACGAAATCCGTCGAACCAAACCAACTCAATTTTATCGGATTTGATAATCGGATCGGATCCGATTCGATCCGATCCGATGCCCACCCCTAATCCTGATACTCGCTCACAACTGGAATATCTACTATCTGCATCGATTCCCCCTTCTCTACCGTAGTGATACTCACTAAAAATCCCTTGCACCCCTATCTAATCATTCTACAAGTCGACATGGCATAAATGATGGGTACCATAACCCTATTACGGTCACTGACTACCTTAAACTCCTCATCATCTGACTTAAACCTCATTTCCTTGCCGCTGTAATCAATAACGGCTCCATGAGTAGTCAATCAATCCATCCCTAAAATCAAACTGAAGTCCTCCATCTCCAACGGGTAAAGTACAACTGGTAGCTGCCTCACCTCAATCTCAACACTTAATCCCCTGAATACTGTATCTATCCTAATATCCTTCCCCGAAGAAAGACTCATAATCAAAGGAATCTTGTTGGTCTCCGGTATACTACCCAGACAAGGAATACAACTAGTAGCAATAAATGAATACGTAGAACCAGTATCAAATAAAGCTCGAACAAGTGTACCTGATACCCGAACTGTGCCAGATATAGTATCACCATGATTTTGTGCCTCGTGCTCTGTCACGGCGAAGACTCGTCCCCTATCAACACTAGGTGCAGTATGTGTCTAAGATGTCTGTCCTCTACCACCATATGGTCCACTCGAAGTTCCTCTACCTCTGTTCTGTGGGAAACCTGAACCTCTTCCACGGCTACCATTGGAATCTATCGCTCTAACACGTCCTGTTATCGGCTAAGCTCCTCGAGATCCACCACTAGTAGGGAAATCTCTAGCTAAATGTCCAAACTGATGACATTACTTCCTTTCCCTGGTACACTGTGAACTAAGATGATCCTCCTGACCATAATTAAAGCATCGACGTGGGCTAGTGGGTCGAGATGCTATACTCACAGCACTCTGATCAACAGATGGAATTATGCCTCTACTATAAACCTGCTCAGTCCGACCCCCATGGAACGGTCCTCTAGGAGGTGCACTCTGTGTGCCTCTAGGTGGTACCCCGCTGTGACTTGGCTATAGAGGATACTGTCTACTATATAGATCTGCCATGTCCCCTCTTAGAAACCTCATTTCACCCTCTCTTCCTGCTCGCTTGAAAGGAGGCTTTGTTCTCCCTCTCAATTTTGATGTCACTCTCTGCAATCATAGATCTGTCAACTAATAATGTATACGGTAGTTTCCCCAAAATCGAAATCTTTGATCTAATTTGCTGTTTCAACCCACATTTTAATTGCTTACACTTATCATCCTCACGCCGTATCAACTCTAGATAGTAGCGAGATAAGGAAATCATTCGCCTCTCATACTCCATCACTGTCTCTATCGGTCCCTGAACTATGTGCTCGAACAGACATCGCTACTCACTCCGATAGGCATACAGAAAGTACTTTTAATTAAAGGCTTCTTCAAAAATATCTCATGTGATATACTGATGTCTTCCAGGTCCATCAGTTCTCCAAAAATTAGGTGATCTCAATGGATCTGTCAGTACTGTCTCAGTGTGCTTCCACCACGTCTCAGTTTCACCTCTCATCATAAAAATGGCAAATCTAACCTTCTCCTGATCGGTCAAATCCAACACGCTGAATCTGTGCTCAAAATCATCCTTCCATTTTTCTGCAACTAAGGGATCAGCCGTGTCATGAAACTGTAGAGGCCTCAAATTAATAAATTGATCCAGCTTGCTCATATTACAACTACTGCTCAAAGGTATATTAGTTGCTGGCCATCTGGTAACCATCTGTGCAACTACATCAATAAACCTTCCCAATACATCTTCTAGGTGTGTGGCTGTTGGGGGAACTGAATGAGCGGCATGGGTCACATTAGGTACAACTACAGGAACATCATCAGGTGCAGTTACAGGAATAATGGTGGGGCAGCTGTCGAAACTACTGGAGGTATAGGTCTAGAACCTTCATTAATCTCAAAAATCGGTGGAACACCAGATGAAGCTACATCCGGTACAGGATCTACAGGCAGAGTCTGAGGTCTCTCAATACCAATACTCGACATCCTCACAAATCGTCGAGCTCTCCCTCTCCCGCGTTGAGTACCTGTACCACGACCATATCTAGACATTTTCCTACAAATAGAAACTATCCTGTTAATACCCTCTCTAATGCAATGTGTCTACAGAACCTAAAACCCTAGGCTCTGATACCAAATCTATCACGACCCATTCCCTAGAGCGGGCCCAACCCTAGAAAGAGGTTCGCATACTTATTTTGATCGAGCATTCTATATGTCAAACCAACCAATTAAATACACACAATTATTACATCATAAATTATAAATCCATGAATTGTACACAATTTTTATGGTTTACAACACAAGTCTTAAAAATTTACAAATGATGACTCAGATGCTTGGAACAACCCGAAAATACAACTGTGGCATGTGGATCAAATCTGGTACTGCTACTGCTATGCTGAAGGACTACCTGGAATGTTTGGGAAAAAGGGAGTGATCCTGCAAGTAAAGCACCCATACTCTCAACATGACCTCATCAACAAAATAATGATATATATATAAGTATATATATAATATAATATATGAAAATAACATATACTATAATAAAAACTCAAGCAAACATCCCACAATAAGGCAATCATACATCAAACATGGTTGCTAATCCGGGTAGAACTTCAAGGTCAATCACTTCATGTGACTCCTAGTTTGGTCCTGAACCATTTCTTATCCTCACACTAATGACAATATTGGATTAAGACGTGTTCTAGGTGTATACTTGTCAATGTGCACTAATGAGCTTCGTATGTACACCCTCACACTAATAATGATATTGGGTGACTACGTTAACTCATCACGCTACATCTAATGTTTTACCGGAGCGACCTAAGTTCCGAGCACTTATACCCTCACACTAATGACGATATTGGATATAAGTAGTAAGAACTCATTCATCTCCGTATTGACAAGACAGACCATCCAATAATGCTCCAACATTATTAATACTATTACTTAAAAGTAATCACCTAATCACGGGAGATTTATGACAATCAAGTCATTAACTTAATTAGGTCAAAGTTTTAATTTAAAACAAGCAATACATATCCAATATGTCTTATGCATAATTAAATTAAAATTATTATGTCATAGATTCAAAATATATGTTGTGTGGTTAAGCATTTTCTCTCTCATACCATTATGTTGGGGCAGTTGTGGAACCCCTAGGGTCGGATCGATGTCCTGGGCAGCGAAAATGGGTCTAACCCACGGATATCAAGTATGAGTGTAATTTTAAATTATTTAATGAAATATTATATTCCATTACGAGTGTATAGGAAAAAATCGAGACTGAATCGGAGTCCGAAAACTCCCAAATGAAGTAAAACAAAATTATCACGCACAGCACACACGACGCGCGCACTCACTGTAGCGCACTGGGCGCTGAGCTGATCAGCTTTCTCTTTTCTTTTTTTTTTCAATTGCTCAGCTCACTTTCCAGTGAGCTGATACAATTAGGGTCTATTACCCTAATTGCTTCCGGTCTTCCCTAAACACTCCAAAAACACACAAAATTAATCTTTAATTTCAAAACCAACATAAACACATGTTATAGAATAAAAATCAAGTTTTTCAAAATATCAAATATTTTTCCAAAAATATAAATTTATTCTAAATGCGCATTTGCGTAAATTTAGAATCTATTACACAAACCAAATTAGAATCCCAATAAGAAATGTCTCGTGAACAATTCTAGGTCACCCAAAGGTGGTCAAGTGATTCTAGAATGGTAGCTATAGCTCTAAGCTTTAATCTAGAGTTTCAAACTCTAATTAATTATTCTATGTCTAACATGAACATCTTTGACCTAATTACAAGCATGTTGTGTTTATACTTCTAAAGCATCCTAACACAATTGATTAGCCTTATTCAACATTAAGCTATGTGATCATGCATCTAATACACAAATAAACATAGCTTAGGAGAAGATCAAACATTACCTAGTAAGCTCGATGCAAGATCTAATCTACTTCTCCTTGTTGAAATTGTTAGAGAACCTCCAAGGTGTGCAAGCTCGACTTCAAGATCTAATCTCGATTTCCAACACAAGAAAGCTTCACTTCAAGATCTAATCTTGATTTCTCCTAATGAAATATTTTAGAGACTTCACAAGCTTCTCTAAACACTTCTCTAACTTAGGCTAATCTCTCTAAGAATTTGCTTGTATTTTAACTTGTAATTAAAACCTTCGTAAAGCTTGCTATTTATAGCAAAACTTAGGCAATTTTTAATTAATAAAAGTTGTAATCAACTTTTAAGTGGGCTTAATCTAAGTTGTCCAAATATGTATAATTAGGTGTCACTAATCTCCATTGTCTCCCACTTAGATTTAATCCAATTAAATCAAGCCAAGGATTATGAAATGAATTAGTTAAATGTTTGCCACCTTGATTTAATCCAATTAAATCAAGCCAAAAACACCTATTATTACATACTTACAATTACCATAATATCCTCAAATGGTAGAGATAATTATGATTTTACAATTAAGCCCTTGTGTAATTATTGAATTAATCCAATTAATCTAATTTGGTCAAAGTAAATAATTAATGTTATTCAATAACACTTGATTATCTTAGTTGATAATTATAATATCGAATATTATATTTTATCAAAATTAATCGGCTACTCAAGTGCTCCATAAGTACACTTAATATTGGGACTCTCTAAGTTCAGCACGTTCGTCATATAAGCCTAGCTAATATGTATGCAATTCGGCCACCTCCGAATTCACGAAGAACACGAACGACCTTTCTGAACTATAAAAGTCGAGGTCATCACATATGTTTAATAATCCCTCCGTCGTAGGCTATCCGAGTTGTGCTTAGGAAACATAGAATATACCGTCAAGTTTCCGAGATGCACATCTCATGTCGACATGTCCACGATTCTTCATAACTGATGCGATCCACCCTAGGTGATCGACTTTGGCCAAAGATTTAAGAATCGTGACTTTACTCACATGGATACCTAAACCCTTTTATGGTACACATACGGGCCGACAGATCCTATCTTGCTTCGCACTTGATTACTGAGTGCATCGGTCTACACCCAACGAACATCTAGAGGCCAGACCATAAAAGATTTCTGACATACATTGCATCTAAGTGTGGAGGATCTCACACAAAATCAATGATATCCTATTTGTTGGACAATTATGACCCATAGCGTCACTATTTGTACAGATCATGGTGTTGTTGTACAAATTAACTATGTGACAAAGGAGATTGCACTCTTATCATTTTTTATTAGATCACCTAGATGTATAAATTGTAGGAGGTCCCTATGATTTGTTCCTGGACGGAGAATGATATGAGACAGTATCAGTCCACGAAGGATAAATAATTAAATATCCATAGTCAGAGTATTATCGAGATTGGACATCGATAAATACGTAAAAGACTAGTATTACACTTGTGCGCGTTGTGAGGGCACAACGACATAGTTCTTATATATTTGGGTATATGATACTCATGCAACTGTAATAGGAGGTTGTGTTTCACCGATGGTACGGGAAACAGCTTCGCTCTAGATAGACCCCCTCGGAATTCCATTGGTAGTATGACTATGTGTTTATGGAAGTCCGAAATCAGGGTAGGTGTATTTGGTCTTAACCTGAGACTTACACCGCTAATACTTGCGACAATTAATATACTTTGGTTGCGGTCGTCCAGGGCTTTAACAGGTTCTGTGTACGCCAATGCTGGGTAAATTGAGAATCGTAGTGTGTTGGGTGTGATGTCAAGACGGAAGTGTCACTCCAGTCATATGAAGATGATGGTCACGTAGGATACGGTACTAGTACTCTTAAGTGGTAAATGATTTATTAATTTTTGGAAAATATAAATGTGTATTAGATACACATTTTACCCAACAACACATCATCTCTCCTTCTCTCTTTCTCTCTACAATTCACACCCAAAGGGCTGTAAAATAGCTCACTGGTTTCTGTCAAAACCGTGAGATGGGAAGCTTGAGTGAGTGATTTTTGTGGCAAAAATCACAAGAGCTAGCACTCCCAGAGACATGCGAAGGTGATAGGGAAGTCCATCCATGAGCCGGGAATCGTTCGACGAAGCTTGGAGCTTGACGAATGACCAAAACCGAGCCAAACCAGTGGGCTGTGAACTGCCACTGTCGAACCAGTGAAGAGGAGAAAATCAGATTTTTGTTCGTCTCCGTGTCGCTCAACTAATCGATGTGAGTATTCCGCAACTTCTTTGATTTGTATTCGCACATATTTCATGCTTATTATTGATCTTGGGACCTTAGTAGAAACCAACAATGGCATCTAGAGCAAGGTTTGAACATGAAAAAGTTTAGGGCTTAAAATTTGGGTAATTTGTATTGGAGCATGATTTGAATGAATTGGATGTTTAAGTATGCTTAATACATGTTTAATTGAATATTGATTGGATCAATTTCATGAATTTATGTTTGGAACATTTTTCCCCAAATTGAGTAGGCTTGGCCGAATGTGAAGTGCCCTATTTAGTCTTGGATTTTTTGAATTTTGATTCATTGGATGTGTTGGAAATCATTTGGGGTTATTGATTTAATGTTTAATTGGATTCAATTGGATTGGATTAAAATTGGACATAAAATTTCCCCTTGGCCGAGACTTGTAAAGCATGTAAAATTGGGTTTGATTTTTTATGAAATTTGTTGGACATGTTTTGTTGTAATTGAGCATGATTAATTGTATAAATTGATGTTTTAGAAATGTTAATTTGGGTGATTAATCATGATATACACTTTAGATTAATTAAATGTGAAATTGGATTTTTTGTATTTAATTAATTGGGCCTAATGGGCCAAGATTGATTTCTAGGCTTATGGGGTAATTCCCGGATTGGATTTTGGTTATTCGGTTTGACCTGAGTTGACCAAAAGTCCACGCCTTAAGAAATTAATTAAAAGCCCATTGGACTTTAATTAAATTGACGTTGGACGTTAATCGGGCTTTGAGACCCGTAAAGATTGAATTTGGAATTTAAGTCGTAAAAGGTTTATTATTAAAGTGTAATATTTAATTTGGAATTAAATAGCGAATTAGAATTGAATGCATATTAAATTGGATTTAATTATGTAGTTTAATTTAATTCGAGAATGCGTACTTTGAGTACTTATTCACAAAACGAGTTTGACTCGAGTAAAATCAAATCGTTGTTTGAACATTGGATGGTCACTAATTATCAGATTAATTAATTTGATTAGATTGATTGATAACATGCTTGTGTGAATACATGGTTGCGATGCATGAATAATGTATATCGGATGGATATTAGATGGGTGGGACAATTTTAGAAATTGTTGTAATAAATTTGATTTATTAATTGGACCTACATGTCCAGCCTTATTACCTCCTCATTCTTTGTATTCTCTTCTCACCTATTCCCCTCAATGTAAATGAGATTTCTTTAGAAGTGTAGTGTAACGGGTAGAAGTAAATACATGTGCTAGCGGGAGAGAGAAAGTGAGAGATTTGATCTAGGATCAATGTGTAAAGTATCCATCCGCATATCATTATTATTTATTTATACGCGCTTTATTATGTGTTTAGAATGCATGTTTAAGGGTGTATGATGATGAGACCTTAACAAAGATAATAAATTGGTTGCCAATTTGCACTCGAAAAACCCTCGCAAAATATTAAGCGTCTTTCCTTCCATTGAGTGATTCTCACTCAAGATCCGAGACTGGCATTGGCTTGTTGGCCAAAGTCAAGGCCTTTGTCTGTCGAGGATGTGTATGAATCACGAGAGCTTTGTTCCATATTGGTGTCTTGTCCAAGTTGTGGTTTGTTGGCCAAAGTCAAGACCCTTCTTGTCCATCGACATTGATTACGAAGCTTTCCATGGTCAGTGGGTCGCGCTTAACTGAGATCACTAAGTTTGTTATGCCAAAGCCAAGGCTTAGTTGATTCAGAGGAAAAAGGTTAGGTAATACATTGGATGTATTGGCATATATAAGATATATGTTTCAGACTTAGATTGATTGATGTGTGTTGATGGAAGTGGTTGAAGCCATTAATGACTTGATTTTTGAAATAAAAAATTTGGTAAATCATTTTATTTGTTTTTTGGAAAATAAATAAAGTGTATTAGATACACTTTCCATCTAACACACACATCTCTCTCTCCTCTATTTCTTCTTCCTCTCCACACGCCCAAGGGGCTCAAAAACCTTCTGGTTTTGCAGTTGCTGCCGAGAGAAAAGGGAAGCACTAGAGTGGGTTTTGTGGCAAAATCACAAGTGCTAGCACACTTACGAGACATGCGAAGGTGATAGGGAAGTCCACCCATGAGCCGGGAATCCTTCGACGAAGCTTGGAGATTGACGAAGGACCCAAATCGAGCCAAACCAGTGAGCTTCACAGAGCTCACTGCCGAACCAGTGAAGAGGTAGAAAGTTGAGTTTTTGTTGCCTCCGCGTCGCTCCACCGCTCGATGTAAGTATTTTGCAACTTCTTCGATTTGTATTCGCACTTGATTCATGCTTATTATTGATCTTGGGACCTTAATATAAGATATATGTTTCGGACTAGGATGTCCCCCTACCGGATCTAGGAATTGGATTGGATTCAATTGATCTTAGAGATTTACCTAGTTAATTATCATACAATTTGTTGGCCAAAGTCAAGATTGTGTGATATTTAACGGGATCCTAGCCCACTAGGAAACACGGTTTCCCGAGTACTCGACAGAGGGTTAGAGGCTCGCCGAAAAATAGTGGGAGGCAATAATTGAATTTGCAATATTCGTTTAATTACTTGCCATACGCGCTCAAAACAAATATCATTCGTCAAATAAATTAAATGTTAGTTGGACTAATATTTAAATGTTGTTTTAATAAATAGTTGGACTATATATTCAAACTATTCATTTATAGTTGATTTTATAATTGGATTATAGTAATCAATATAATTGATTTTAATCTATTAAATTATAGTTGATTAAATAGTTGGACTATTGTAATCATTATAATAAATAGTACCTAAATCGTTGATTAAATAGTTGGACTATTAAAATCAAGATAAATTGAAAGATTGACATTTAAAACATAATCCTGGGGAAAATGTATTTAAATGGTTTAATTTTCAAATTGGGAATATTTTCAGGATGGTCTTGGAAAAATAATAAGTTACTTTATTTGATAAAATAACATATTATGCCTAAGCCCGATGTTGAGCAAATAGTAGAGCATAATCTTTGGAAGGTTATGTGATGATAACTTTTAGTGCTTAATCCATTAAGCTTGTCGCAGTAGACTCCTTAATTTCTGAATCAAAACTAAGGATTAGATCCTTAAAGTATGATAATGAAATTGAAGGATCTTCATAAATCTATATTTAGATTTTAGAAGTACTAAATTGCAATAAATAATTCTTGGAGAATTAATGACTATTCTCAATGAGATAAAGTCAAAATTTGCAATAAGACAAGTAGCGCAAGGTGCACCTTACTTCGATATTCTAGAAACCCGAGGCTTGGCCAAGGGCTATTGGAATGTGATAAAGGGCAAAGACAAAATCATTATAATCTTCTAGGAAGATAAAGGACATATCATAAAATGTCTACTAAATGTGGCAAACGGGATTGCGGAAGCATGACTGCCGTTTGGACAAAGCAGACATAAAGGAATTGAAGAACGAGCAAGGCTCCGACTTCAAATATGTTTGTCAATATTATGTTCACTACTAGTATTAAAATTAGATTTTAAATACTTAGTGTGATACATAAAATATATTGATGTTCAGAATCTGTTTTGAACAGGATACTGACTTCCATAGAGATTTAATCTGCGAATTGGAAACGGGATAAAAGTCGCTGTTTTAACCTTAGATACCTAAGTTTAGGAACTACCATCGGGTGTGTACCTAAATTAGGAAACTGTTATAATGTAACTAGTTTGACTATAAACATTATCTTTATATCAGTGTTTGACCCGCTGCGGGTGAACCTTTATATTCTAGAACACTAAAGTGTTTTATTATATAAAGATGATATTGAGATAAACACGTTAGATGTGAATAACAAAATTTATATTTTGAATATAAATAAATCTCAAACATATAAAATGACAAACAAATAGCTCAAACTGATTTGATTAGAAGAGAAACTAATTTGTGACATTGTTGTCTGGGACACAATTAAACAAGAATCGTATATCTACACTTTTGAAGATTGGATACTAAGACTGTTTTGATTCTATTCAAATAAAGTCGACGAATCTAGTTTATTGGGCAAAATGCCTATAACACATTTACTTGGTAAAAGTGTAAATGCCACCGATCTGTTAGCCCTAGTTCATAGTGAAGCAAGTGGGCCCATGTCTAGCTAGGCCAGATGTGGATATGAATATTTCGTGACATTTACGGATGTGGCATCGCGTTATGGTTATGTGTTTCTTTTGAAGAACACAAATCGGAAACTTTTAAAGTTTCGACACAAAATAAACAAACAGATCGGCTATAGTATTAACCGTCATGGTAAGACCGTAATGGAAAATAATTAAGCAATAAGTTTCTCGTATACTTGAAAGCGTAAAGTATTCTTTCAATGAGGACTCCTCCCGGAACACGTCAGTTTGACGGTGTGTCCGAACTGATAAACCAATTTTGTTAGACATGATAAGGTTAATCATGAGTCGCTCTGAGCTATCATTTCCTTCAACGGATCAGCATAAATAGTGCAGAACTTATTTAGAATAAGGTTCCATAAAAATCTGTTTGACAGATATCATATTAGATATGAACGGGAAAGAAACCGGGATTCTCATTCCTGATAATTTGGGTATGCTAGGCATACGTTTGGATGATACCAAACTAGAACCCAAATTGGATAAGTTCCAATTGTAGGTTATCATAGGGATACCAAAGTATAGTACTTATACAACTGACATGAGAACAATTAGATTATTGCTCGTCATGCGGTCATCCTAAGAGGAATACCGATATGCAGTGGTAAGTGGGAGGATAGTAAAACTCGATGAAAATCGGGGTAATACTATTCAAGGCATCGAGTCCTTAATGGAACATAAATAGTTCATCAAGGATGAAACTATTCCATTAATCTTCGAATACACAAGAACCGCGTAAGTCGGAGAGAGTCAGAAAATAACCTGGGGTATGGGTTCCTGATCTCACCTCATAAATATGTCTATCTTATTGAGGTATACCAACTGACTACGTATGAGGAAGTGATACAAGGTATCGACTCCCTATTACGGCAAAGTGTCATGACATCCGAAATGGATTCCATGTATATCAACCAAGTTTGGATACTAATTGATGTACCGCAAGGCTTTGTGCCTATTGGTACTATAAGTCTTCAAGGAATACATACATGGATGGCAACATACCAACATAAAAAGCTAGGCGTTTAGCGGAAAGGTATCGTTATCAACATTGTGTCGATTACGATTCAACCTTTTACCTGTTGCCACGGTAAATCCATTTGGATAATGCTTGTTAAAGCTGCGTATTTCATTCATGAAATATGTCAACTTAACGGGAAAATCACTTCCTGAAAAGGAAACCTTTTGGAGGATGTTTATAACATCCTGACGGTTTTATCGTACAATAACTAGCAAACGAGGTTTGCGGGTTATTCAATCCATGTTTGGATTGAAGCAAGCATTAGGTACTTGGAATTGTCGTTTTGATATAATCATAATAGTTTATGATTTAATTCAAAACGAAATGATTCTTGTGTATATAAGAGGGTTAGTGGGAGCGCACTGACAGTGGCTTTCCTATAAATAATGATAATATGTCATTTCTTAGAAATGATATTCCCATAAAACAATCGGTGAAAGCTTCGCTTTCAGAAAACTCTCCGAGAAATTGTACATTGAAAATGTACGCGACCTGGTGTATCATACACTTTGAGCATATGGATTCACAAACAGGCCAATCTGAGTGATAGTCACTGGATTGATGTTAAGAACATCCGTTAGTATCTTAGAGAACTAAGGATGTTGTCTTAGTCTATGGAGAAGGAGAACTTGAAGTGACTGGGATCACTAATGCAAGTTTCCTAACCGACATAACGACTATAAGTCGCAAACGGTACTATACAGTTTGAATAACAGTACAGTGGGCTGGAAATCTTCCAAGCAAGATACTATTACCGAATAAACAACAAATGTGGGTTATTTCTGCTGTTGAGGCAGCAATAGAAGCCATTTGGGTCGATAATAAATCTAATTAGATTAGATATAATTCTGTTAACAGCTAAGCTAGGCTTGAGCTCAGGCTAAAGAATTAATGGTCTCATCAACGATCCAGATACATACTTCGACTATTCATCTGATTCGTTCGGATCATACATCGTGGCGATGTGATGATCTAATAAATCGCATCAGATGATAATCATGCAAATCCACTGAAGAAAGTATTTCTCAGCAGTTTGAGCCAACCGTACATAGTTCGGGTGTAAGACACTCGAGTGACTAGCTATAGGCCAAGTGGGAGATTGTTGGACAATTATGACCCATAGCGTCACTATTTGTATAGATCATGGTGTTGTTCTACAAATTAACTATGTGACAAAGGAGATTGCTCTCTTATCATTTAGGATTAGATCACCTAGATGTATAAATGATGAGAGGTCCCTATGATTTGTTCCTGGACGAAGAATAATATAAGACAATATCAGTCCATGAAGAATAAATCATTAAATATCCCTAGTCAGAGTATTATCGAGATTGGACATCGATAAATACGTAAAAGACTAGTATTACACTTGTGCGTGTTGTGAGGGCACATCGGCATAGTTCTCATATATTTGGGTATAGGATACTCATGCAAGTGTAATAGGAGGTTGTGTTTTACCGATGGTACGGGAAACAGCTTCGCTCTGGATAGACCCCCTCGGAATTCCATTGGTAGTATGACTATGTGTCTATGGAAGTCCGAAATCAGGGTAGGTGTATTTGGTCTTAACCTGAGACTTGCACCGCTAATACTTGCGATAATCAATATACTTTGGTTGCGGTCGTCCAGGGCTTTAACAGGTTCTTTGTACGCCAATACTGGGTATATTGAGAATCGTAGTGTGTTGGGTGTGATGTCAAGACGAAAGTGTCACTCCGGTCATATGGAGATGATGATCACGTAGGATACGGGACTGGTTCTCTTAAATGCTGCAACTATCGGGATAAAATGACAAGGTCAGGTTTATCCGATTATAGAGACTACTCACCAGACATCCGACATGTGCTTCGTATAGGGCAGACACAATTCCAGCCCTAAGCCTAGCACGTGATCATCCGATACTGGACAGAAATACGTAACACTATGTATACTACGCCGGATATAGATCCTTTATTCCTGTAAGGATATTTCCGGAGAATTTGGTAGGCATGGCGCTTTGCTAGAGGCCAACCTTGTCTTGTAAATTGGTATAAACGTAGTACGAGGTACTTACGTGTTCGGATAGTCCGACGACCGAATTTACTGCCAACATATCCGGGGATCTCATGGGTCGCTTCCCAAAGATTCACCGATGACGTATGACTCGAACTCTAAATTAATCCGGGATTAATTAGAAGAGAGAGAAAATTAATCTGGGATTAATTGCGGAGATATTTTATCGGGGATAAAATATCAATTAAAGAGAGATAACGATTAATTTGGAATTAATCAATAATTAATATATTTGATATATTAAACGAAATTAGATTTCGACACGGAATTAAAATTAGTTTTTAATTCGGGCGAACGAATTAATTTAGAATTAATTCGTTAGCAACGTGAATAGTGATTTCGCTTGGCATAATCATTTAATTACGACGCAACGGAAAATTCATTAATTTGGAATTAGCGAACCCGAGCCCATGATTATTTGCGAGCACATTCGCATTTCGAATTCGAGTGCGGCACGCAAGTCAAATCAAGCGTCAAATCGCTAATCGGAACTAGCGTCACATCATTTGTCAATCAAGTGATGGATGTCTTTCACTTTGAGTGATTGACGCAAGTCACTATTCATGATTGATGGATTGATGTTTGTTGATGGAAGTGGTTGAAGCCATTAATGACTTGATTTTTGAAATCAAAAATTTTGGTAAATCATTTTATTTGTTTTTTGGAAAATAAATAGAGTGTATTAGATACATTTTCCATCTAAGATACACATCTCTCTCTCCTCTCTATCTTCTTTCTCTCCACACGCCCAAGGGGCTCAAAAACCTTCTGGTTTTGCAGTTGCTGCCGAGAGAAAAAGGGAAGCACTAAAGTGGGTTTTGTGGCAAAATCACAAGTGCTAGCACACTTACAAGACAAGCGAAGGTGATAGGGAGTCCACCCATGAGCCGGGAATCGTTCGATGAAGCTTGGAGCTTGACGAAGGATCCAAATCGACCCAAACCAGTGAGCTTCACACAGCTCACTGCCGAACCAGTGAAGAGGCAGAAAGTTGAGTTTTTGTTGCCTCTGCGTCACTCAACCGCTCGATGTAAGTATTTCGCAACTTCTTCGATTTGTATTCGCACTTGATTCATGCTTATTATTGATCTTGGGACCTTAATAGAAACCAACATCTCTAAGGTCCCAAGGATCAATTCAAGCATTGAAACTCATGTGCGAATACTCAAAGAAGTTGCGGAATACTTACAATGATCGGTTGAGCGATGCGACAACACAAAAAACTTCAACCTTCATTCAAGGTGGCTCACGGAAATGGGCTGTTTTATGTCCTCCAAATTCGGCCATGGTGTTCCTTAAAGCTCCAAGCTTTGTTTGGTGATTCCATGCTCATGAAAAAGGTTCCTTATCACCGTAATATGTCCTCTTTTGAGTGCTAGCTCTTGGTGATTTTTGCCACAAAAATCACCATCTTGTTCCTTATGGTTCTCGGCAATGATGAACCAAAAGAGAGAAAATATTGGCCCTTTGGGCGTGAAGATGGAGAGAAAAAGGAGAGAAAGAAAAGTGTTAGGTTGGTTTTATTTTCCAAAAACAATTAAGCTATACCAAATTCAAAATTTGGTAAATGGCATTAAAGCCAACCAACTACCACCATCAATCACAATGACAAGTTGTCACATCACTCAAAGTGACTAGACATCACATCAATCGATTGAATAGTGATTTGACGCTTGATGTGACTTGGGGCCGCACTTTAATTCGCAATGCGAGTGCGCCAGCAAACACTCCTGGGCTCGGTTTCGTTAATTCCAAATTAACGAATTTTCCGTTACGACGTAATTAAATAATTATGCCTAGCAAAATCATTATTCACGTCGCTAAAGAATTAATTCTAAATTAACTCGTTTTCCCGAATTAAAAGCTAATTTTAATTCCGCATCGAAATCCAATTTCGTATAACATATCGAATATATTATTTTATCGATTAATTCCAAATTAATCGTTCTCTCTCTTAAATTATATTTTATCCTAGATAAAATATCTCTGTAATTAATCCCAGATTAATTATCTCTCTCATCTAATTAATCACAGATTAATAAAGTGCGAGTCATACGTCATCGGTGAATCTTCGGGAAGCGACCCATGAGATCCCCGGATATGTTGGCAGTAAATCTGGTCGTCGGACTATCCGAACACGTACGTATCTAGTACTACGTTTTTACCGATTTACAAGACATGGTTGCCTTCTAGCAAAACGTCGTGCCTACCCAATTCTCCAGAAATATTCTTACTGGAATATGTGATCTATATCAGGTGTAGTATACGTAGTATTGCGTATTTCGATCCAGCATCGGATGTCACGTGCAAGGCCTGGGACTGGAAATGTGTATGCCCCGTACAAAGCACATATCGGATCTCTAATAACTAGTCTCTATAATCGGATAAACATGACCTAGTCATAATATCCCGATAGCTGCATTATATAAGAGAACCACTTTCGTATCCTACGTGATCATCATCTCCACTATGACTGGAGTGATACTTCCATCTCGACATCACACCCAATACACTACGATTCTCAATATACCCAGAAGAGTCGTACACAGAACCTGTTAAAGCCCTAGACGACCTAAACCAAAGTATATTGATTGTCGCAAGTATTAGCGGTGCAAGTCTCAGGTTAAGACTAAATACACCTACCCTGATTCGGACTTCCATAGACACATAGTCATACTACCAATGGAATTCTGAGGGGTCTATCCAGAGCGAAGCTGTTTCCGTACCATCGGTAAACACAACCTCCTATTACACTTGCATGAGTATCATATACCCAAATATATGAGAACTATGATGTTATGCTCCCATAACACGCATAAGTGCAATACTAGTCTATTCCGCATTATCGATGTCCAATCTCGATAATACTACGACTAGGGATATTTAATGATTAAACCTTCATGGATTGATACTGTCTCATATTTTATCAATCCGGAACTAATCATATGGACCTTCTATCATTTCTACATCTTGGTAATCTAATTACAAATGATAGAATAACAATTTCCTTTGTCACATAGTTAATTTGTACAACAACACCATGATCTGTACAAATAGTGATGCTATGGGCCATAACTGTCCAACAATCTTCCACTTGGCCTATAGTCAATCACTCAAGTATCCTACACCCGAACTATGTATGGTTCGCTCAAACTTCTGCTGAGGAAAGGCTTTCGTCAGTGGATTTGCATGATTATCATCTGATGCGATTTATATGATCATCACATCGCCACGATGTATGATCCGATCGATTCAGATGAATATTTGAAGTATATATCTGGATCGTTGATGAGACCATTAATTCTTTAGCCTGTGATGTATCCTAGCTCAGCTGCTAACAGAACTACTCCTAATTTGATTAGGATTATTATCAATCTAGAAGGCTTCTATTGCTGCCTCAGCCGCAGCAATAATCCACTTGTGTTGTTTATTCGGTAACAGTATCTTGCTTGGAAGATTTCCAGCTCACTGTTCCGTTATTCAAACTGTATAGTACCTTTGTTACGACTTACAGTCGTTATTATTGGTTTGGAAACTTGCAGTAGTGAACCCAGTCACTTCAAGTTCTCATTCTCCATAGTTTAAAACAGCATCCTTAGTTCATCTAAGATACTAAAGGACGTTCTTGACATCAATCCAATGACTATCACTTGGTTTGGCCCGATTGTGACTCCATATGCTCAAAGCGTATGAGACACCAGGTCTCATATATTATTTCAATGTACGAGTTCTCGGAGATTATTAACAACTTTTAGATCTATCCCAGTAGATCTTTATTCCTAGAATAAAGGTTGTATCTCCCAAGAATTCTACGAGAATTTTCATGAAAGCCAAGCTTTCACCGATTGTATTATGGGAATATCATTTCCAAGAAATGATATATCATCATTATTTAAGGCATTCATTGTCAGTGCGCTCCCACTAACCTCCTCATATACACAAGAATCATTTTCGTTTTTGAATTAAATCATATACCATTATGATTACATCAAAACGATAGTTCCAAGAACCATATGCTTGCTTCAATCCATCCATAGATCGAATAAACCGCAAACCTCGTTTGCTGTTTTTTTGGTACGATAAAACCGTCAGGATGTTGTAAACATCCTCCAAAAGGTTTCCGTTAAGGAAAGCAGTTTTGGCATTCAGCTGCCATATTTCATGAATGAAACATGCAACATTAGCAAGCATTATCCAAATGGATTTAACCATGGCAACGATAAAAGATTTTGTCGTAATCGACACAATGTTGATAACGATACCTTTTCTCTACAAGTCTAGCTTAGTACGTTGGTATGTTGCCTTCCATGTATGTCTTCCTTGAAGACTTATATAGTACCAATAGGCACAATGCCTTCCGGTACAACAACCAGTGTCTAAACTTGGTTGGTACACATGGAATCCATTTCGGACTTCATGGCACTTTTCCATAATAGAGAGTCGATACTTCCTCATACGTAGTCAGTTCGTATTCCTTAATAAGATTGACATCATTATGAGGTGAGATCAGAAACTCATACCTCCCACCTCCCAGGTTGTTTTCTGAATCTCTCCGACTTACGTGGTTCTTGTGTATTCGAAGATTATTGGTATAGTTACATCCTTGATGAACTATTTGTGTTCCATTAAGGAATCGGTGCCTTGGAATAGTATTACTCCGATTTTCATCGAGTTTTACTTTCCTCCCACTTACCACTACATATTGGTATTCCTCTTAGGAAAACCGCATGGAGAGCAACAATTACATTGTTCTCTAGTGAGGTGTATAAGTACTATACTTAGGTTTCCCTAGGATAACCTACAATTTAGGAACTTATCCGATTTGGGTTCTAGTTTGGTATCATCCAAACATATGCCTAGCATACCCAAATCTTCAGGAATGAGAAAAACTAGTTTCTTTCCTGTTCATATCTAATATGAAGTCTGTCAAACAGATCTTTATGGAACCTTATTCAAAATAAGTTTTGCACTGTTTAAATGCGCATCTGTTGAAGGAAATGGTAGCTCAGAGCGACTCATGAATAACCTTATCATGTCCAACAAAATTCGGTTTCTCTGTTCGGATACACCGTCAAACTGACGTGTTCTGGGAGGAGTCCTCATTGAAAGAATACTATACTCTTTCAAGTATTTGAGAAACTTATTGCTTAAGTATTTTCCATCATGGTCTAACCGCGGCGGTTTAAAACTTTAGCCGATCTGTTTGTCTACTTCGTGTCGAAACTGTAAAAGTTTCCGATTTGTGTTTGATAAGAAACACATAACCATAACGTGATGCCACATCCGTAAAGGTCACGATATATTCATATCCACCTCTAGCCTAGCTAGACATGGGCCCACTTACGTCACTATGAACGAGGGCTAACAGATCGGTGGCACTTACACTTTTACCAAGTAAAATGTGTTTTAGGCACTTTGCCCAATAAACTAGATTCGTAGACATTATTTGAATAGAATCAAATCTGTCCTAGTATCCATTCTTCAAAAGTGTGGATATACGAGTCTTGTTTAATTGTGTCTCAGACAATAATGCCACTTATAAGTTTCAATTGATTAATTCAGTTTGAGCTATTTGTTTGTCATGTCATATGTTTGAGATTTATTTATATTCAAAATATAAATACTGTTATTCATATCTAATGTGTTTATCTCAATATCATCTTATATAATAAAAACTTTAGTGTTCTAGAATATAAATGTATATCCACAACGGGTTAAACCCTGATACAGAGATAATGTATCTAGTCAAACTAGTTACATTTTAAAGTTCCTAATTTAAGTACACACCCGAATGGTAGTTCCTAAACTTAGGTATCTATAGTTAAAATAGCGACTCTCGTCCCGTTTCCGATTCGTAGATATATCTCAACTGAAGCCAGTATCATGCTTACAACAGATACTGCACACCAGTACATATTTATGTACCATATTTAGTATCTAAAATCCAATTTTAATACTAGCAGTGAACATGTTTATGACAAACACATTTGAAGTCGGAGCCTTACACCATCTTCATTTCCTTCATGTCTGCCTTGTCCATACGGCAGTCACACTTCAGTGACCCCGTTTGCCACAGTTTAGGCAGACATTTTAGGATATGTTCTTTGTCTTCCCAGAAGATTATAATGATTTTGCCTTTGCCCTTTTTCCACACTCCAGAAGCCTTTGGCCAAGCCTTGGCCTTCTAGAATGTCGAAATGAGATGCGCCTTTGCGCTTCTTTCCTTATTGCAAACTTTGGCTTTGTCTCCTTGAGTATAGCCATTAACTCTCCAAGAGTTTTCTATTGCAATTATTTCTTCTAAGATCTAAGGATAGATCTATGAAGATCCTTAAATTTCGTTATCATACTATAAGGATCTAATCCTTAGTTCTGATTAAGAAATTAAGGAGTCTATTTGGCAAGCATAATGGATTAAGTACTTAAGTTATCATAACATGAATCTTCCAAAGATCATGCTCTACTATTTCCTTAACTCCTGGCTTAGGCTCGAGACGTCACGATATCAAATAAAGTAACTTCTCGGTTTTCAGGACCATCCTGAGATTTTATTCCCAATTTGAAAATTAAAGTTGTTTAAATAATATTTTCACCCAGGATTATGTTTTAAACACTAATCTTTCAATTATCTTGATTCTAATAGTTCAACTATTTAATCAATGATTTTAGGTACTATACATTATAATGATTATTATAGTCTAACTATATAATCAACTATAATTTAATTGATTAAATTCAATTATATTGATTACTATAATCCAATTATAAAATCAACTATTAATTGAAATAAGTTAATTCAAATATATTGATTACTATATCCAATTTATAATCAACTATAAATGAAATAGTTTGAATATAGTCCAACTATTTAATTAAAACAACATTAAATATTAGTCCAACTAATATATTAATATATATTGACGAAAAATTGAAATGAGCGCGTATGGCAAGTAACTAAACGAATATTACAAATTTAATACTTGCCTCCCACTAATTTTCGGCGAGCCTCTAACCCTCTGTTGAGTACTCGGGAAACCTTGTTTCCTAGTGGGCTAGGATCCCGTTAAATAACAAACAATCTTGACTTTGGCCAACAAATTGTATGATAATTAGCTAGGTAGATCTCTAAGATCAATTGGATCTCATCCAATTCGTAGATCCAGTAGGTGGACATCCAAGTCCGAAACATATTTCTTAAATATGCCAATATATCCAATATATTACCTAACCTTTTTCCTCTGAATCAACTAAGTCTTGGCTTTGGCACGACAAACTTAGTGATCCCAGTTAAGCGGAACCCATTGACCTTGGAAAGCTTCGTAATCAATTTCGATGGACAAGAAGTGATCTTGACTTTGGCCATCAAATCACAACTTGGACAAGACACCGATATGGAACAAAGCCTTCATGATTCAAACACATCCTTGACGGACAAAGCTCTTGACTTTGGCCAAGAAACCAATGCCAGTCTTGGATCTTGAGTAAGAATCACTCAATGGAAGGAGGTCCAAAGAGTAAGGAGGTGAGAAGAGAAATACAAAGAGTAAGGAGGTAATAGGCTGGACACGCAGGTCCAATTAATAAATTCTAAATTTATTACAACAATTTCCAAAATTGCACTCACACATCTAATATCCATCTGATATGCATTATTCATACATCGCATCCATGTATTCACATAAGCATGTTATCAATCAATCTAATCCAATTAATTAATTTGAATATTAATGACCATCCAATGTTCAAACAACGATTTGATTTTGCGCGAGTCAAACTCGTTTTGCGAATAAGTACTCAAAGTAAGAATTCTTGAATTAAATTAAACTACAACATTAAATCAAATTTAATTTGTATTTAATACTAATTCTTTATTTAATTCCAAATTAAATATTTACACTTTATTAACGAACCTTTACGACTTAGATTCCAAATCTAATCGTTATGGGTCTCAAAGCCGATTAACATCCAATGTCAATTTAATTTAAAGTCCAATGGGCTTTTAATTAATTTCTAAGGCATGGACTTTTGGTCAATATAGGTCAAACCCAAATACCAAAGCCCAATTAAGGAATCACCCTTATTTACCAAGAAACCAATTTTGGCCCATTAGGCCCAATTAAAATTAAAGGTCCATTAAGTCATAATTGGACTTTATTACTTTTAGCCTAAACCTAACTTGGTACAACCAAGCCCATTAAGCCCAATTACAACTTTTAAGGCCCAATTCCAAAATAAGCCCAGTTAATTTAATTTCAAAATTACAAATTTCACAATTAATTAATTTAAAGTGTATGCCATAATTAATTAACCAAATTAACATTTCCAAAACACAAATTTACACAATTAATTATGTTCATTATCATCAACACATGTCCAACACATTTGAATCAAAAAATCAACTCATTTTCATACTTATCAAGTCTCGGTTTTTAGGGTTCATATGTCCAATTATAAATCCAATCCAATTGAATCTAAAATCAACATTACCCAATTGTTTCCAGTCATCCAATGATCAAAGAAACAAAAAATACCAAGAAATTAGGGCAACATGTAGTTTCGGCCAAGCCTAACTACTGGGAAAAAATTGATCCAATCAAATTTTCATGAAATTGATCCAATACAACTTCAATACAACATCATTCAAGCATACTCAATCAATTAATTATATCAAATCATGCTAAAATTCAATTTACCCAAATTTTACCCTAATAAAGTTTCATACTCAAAATGGCTCAAGATACCATTGTTGGGTTTCTCTAAGGTCCCAAGGATCAATTCAAGCAATGAAACTCATGTGCGAATACTCAAAGAAGTTGCGGAATACTTACAATGATCGGTTGAGCGATGCGACGAACATAAAAAACTTCAAGCTTTCCTCCAAGGTGGCTCACGGTAATGGGCTGTTTTGTGTCCTCCAAATTCGGCCATGGTGTTCCTTAAAGCTCCAAGCTTTGTTTGGTGATTCCATGCTCATGAAAAAGATTCCCTATCACCTTTGTATGTCCTCTTTTGAGTGCTAGCTCTAGTTGATTTTTGCCACAAAAATCACCATCTTGTTCCTTATGGTTCTCTACAATGATGAACCAAAAGAGAGAAAAATATTGGCCCATTGGGCGTGAAGATGGAGAGAAGAATGAGAGAAAGAAAAGTGTTAGGTTGGTTTTATTTTCCAAAAACAATTAAGCTATACCAAATTCAAAATTTGGTAAATGGCATTAAAGCCAACCAACTACCACCATCAATCACAATGACAAGTTGTCACATCACTCAAAGTGACTAGACATCACATCAATCGATTGACTAGTGATTTGACGGTTGATGTGACTTGTGGGCCGCACTTTAATTCGCAATGCGAGTGCGCCCGCAAACACTCCTGGGATCGGGTTCGCTAATTCCAAATTAATGAATTTTCCATTACGATGTAATTAAATAATTATGCCTAGCAAAATCATTATTCACGTCGCAAACGAATTAATTCTAAATTAACTCGTTTGCCCGAATTAAAATCTAATTTTAATTCCACTTCGAAATCCAATTTCGTATAATATATCAAATATATTATTTTATCGATTAATTCCAAATTAATCGTTCTATCTCTTAAATTAATATTTTATCCCAGATAAAATATCTTCGTAATTAATCACAGATTAATTATCTCTCTCATCTAATTAATCCTAGATTAATAAAGTACAAGTCATACATCATCGGTGAATCTTCGGGAAGCGACCCATGAGATCCCCGGATATGTTGGCAGTAAATCTGGTCGTCGGACTATCCGAACACGTACGTACCTAGTACTATATTTTTACCGATTAAAAGACATGGTTGGCTTCTAGCAAAGCACCGTGCCTACCCAATTCTCCAGAAATATTCTTACTGGAATATGTTATCTATAGTAGGCGTAGTATACGTAGTATTGCATATTTTGATCCAGCATCAGATGTTACGTGCAAGGCCTGGGGCTGGAAATATGTATGCCCCGTACGAAGCACATATCGGATCTCTGGTAACTAGTCTATATAATCGGAAAAACATGACCTAGTCATAATATCCCGATAGCTGCAGCATATAAGAGAACCACTTTCGTATCCTACGTGATCATCATCTCCACTATGACTGAAGTGATACTTCCATCTCGACATCACAACCAATACCCTACGATTCTCAATATACCCAGAAGAGGCGTACACAGAACATGTTAAAGCCCTGGATGACCTAAACCAAAGTATATTAATTGTCGCAAGTATTAGCGGTGCAAGTCTCAGGTTAAGACCAAATACACCTACCCTGATTCGGACTTTCATAGACACATAGTCATACTACCAATGGAATTCTGAGGGGTCTATCCAGAACGAAGTTGTTTCCGTACCATCGGTAAACACAACCTCCTTTTACACTTGCATGAGTATCTTATACCCAAATATATGAGAATTATGTCGTTATGCTCCCATAACACGCAAAAGTGCAATACTAGTCTATTCCGCATTATCGATGTCCAATCTCGATAATACTACGACTAGGGATATTTAATGATTAAACCATCATGGATTGATACTTGACCGGCGTAAACACACACGTATAACGCAAGCGTACGTATCGTTCAAGTAGTATAAAAAGTATCGATCCCACGAGGACTTAAAATCTATTCTATTAATTTTTATGAGGTCAAATGATTACTAATATCTATCAGGTTGTTTGCTTGATTTGAAATGGCGACGATTCTAAATTTAAAAGCAAGTAACTAAAATTGGTTGAAAAGATATTTTGAGAAAATTCAATATTAAAATTATCCAGGGTTGTGATTTATTCCAATATTATTTAAAGATGAAGTTGTTATCTTATAATTGGGTAAAATATTGATTTATTAACCTGGAACACTAAATTATGTAAAAGCCTCTTCCGATGGTCAATTACAAATATCCAATTTAACCTAATTAAACCATATGTCTATGTCAATCAAATTAACTGGATTCATTAATATTAAGTTCCAATTATGGCTACCCCCGCCCGACAGGTATATTCCTATCCTGTAAGGAAATCTATTAAAGGGTTATCTATCCTCAGGAAGATCGTGGGTTATTGAGTCTGAGATCTTAAACCTAAAATACCTATGTCTAGTTCATTTTAAGTTTACCTTATCAATTTTATTAGTGGCCAGTTAATAAAAAGCATTAAGATTAAGACTCAATAAATAAATCTTTATATTACCCAAATTATAATTTAACCCTTATAAACCGGTGATATTGGATTTTATCACAACCCTAGATTACTAACTTAGTTATGACACATAGCTAGGGCTTGTAAAAACTTAAAAGACATAAAATGAAAATGCTGAAAAGTAATTGCGATAAGTAAAATGCTGGAAAGAAAATTACAAATGAAATAAAATGCTAAGGTAAAAGGAATTACTTTTACTACTAATTTAGATATCTCCCATAAAATAATATATAAATTGTGATAATATTTTACCAACCGACCAATCTGGCGGTATCCTGATTAAGTCAAATTAAGTCCAACCAGCCATATAGGTGGTAATATTTGTCCATAATCCAGCCATAAAGGCGTACCAAAATAAATTTACCAACCGACCAATATAGCGGTTTCCTTGATTAATCAGGTTCAAACCAACAGAAAATAAATTTACCAACCGACCAATATAGCGGTATTCCTTGATTAGTCAGGTTTAAACCAGATTAAAATTAAATTACCAACCGACCAATATAGCGGTATTCCTTTATTAATCAGAATTTTAAATAGTAAATATATTATTTTTAAGGGAGATTAATCTAAATAGCAATAGTAAAATAATTACCTTTCACCCTAGCATAGGGAAGTTACCTCCTCATAGTGAATAGTAAAAACTGTAAAATAAAGAAAGTAAATTATTATTATTACAGAACGTAATTAAAATTTACAAAACTAAATTAAAGAAATTTAGAGAGAGAAACACTCCCTAATTACATAGAAGAAGTGAGAGAATGGTGTCCTAAAAACTGAAAATTCGCCCTCTATTTATAGCAAAAATTTTTTACTGTTCGTGAACTGTTCGCGCGTCGCGACGCCAAGGTGCTCAGCGTCGCGACGCTGGATTCATCGACGTGGCACAATGAGAAGGCGACACGTAGCAAGGCGGCTGACTGTACATGCGACACGTGTCAAGGCGGCTAATTCTCAATTATTGTGATGACGTCATTGATGACGTGGCGATGACGTGGCAATGCGGCTGACTGTTCACTGTCGGCACAATAGGATTGCGAAACGTGGCGACACGTGTCAAGTTCTGATTGGCTGAGGCTGACGTGGCAAGTTGACTCGGTTGACCTGCTGACGTGGACGATGATGTGGCACGACACGTGGAAAGGTTGACTTGTTGACCGATGATGTGGCTGATGACGAGGCGACACATGTCAAGTCTGAGTGTCGGCAGCATATGATGATGACACGTGGCACGGCGTATTTTAGCAGATGGGATGTGATGGTGACACGTGGCACGGCGCATTTTAGCAAAATCAAAACTTCTCAAATTGTTGACCGTTGACCAGGCGCATGTTAGCAGATTCGGCGCATGCTGGGCGTCGCGGCGCGCTGTGTTCCAGCGTCGCGACGCTCAGAAGACGAAAATATCTCTGTTGACGCATTTTTGTCCGGTTTTCCCCCAAATTGCCTCCAGTGCTGTCCAACTTTATTTATCTGCAAGATAACAATAAAACACATCAAAACGTTCATAAAACTCAAGAAACTATACAAAATATTAAGTTAAATGAGTGGGAAATAGTGATATAAATACCACTCATCAATACTGTCTCATATCTTATCAATCCGAAACTAATCATATGGACCTTCTATCATTTATACATCTTGGTAATCTAATTATAAATGATAGAAGAATAATTTCCTTTATCACATAGTTAATTTGTACAACAACACCATGATTTGTACAAATAGTGATGCTATGGGCCATAACTGTCCAACATTGGCAAGATATGAATATAAAATTTCTTGTGAGGTTCTTTCCACCACTAAATCAGCCCAATTAAGAACAGAAATAAGCATATTTAAGTAGTTGGAGACTGAGAATATGTACGAGGCCTGAGAATGCTTTAAAGATCTACTTTGGAGATTGGGTTCAGATTCACTTATTCTACAATGGGTTGAATGGTCCAAATAGGACCATGGTCGATACAGCTGCTGGAGGAATCCTGTTCAAGAAATCTGCTGAAGACGTCTGTGTTTTATTAGAGGAGATGGCCATCAATAACTTCCAATGGCCAAGTGAACGTACTATTGTGCCTAAGGTGGCTGGTATATATGAGGTGGATCCTATTGTTGCACTTACAGCTCAAGTGTCATCCCTCACAACTCATCTAGCAGCATTGACCATGTTAGACAATTATGACCCATAGAGTCACTATTTGTAAAAGACATTGTGGTTTTTGTACAAATTAATTATGTAGCAATGGAAATTACATTTTATCATTTTGTAACTTGATTACTTAAATATATAAATGATAAAAGTCCTTATGATTAGTTCCGGATTATAAGATATGAGACAATATCAATCCATAAAGGTTTAATCATTAAATATCCCTAGTCGTAGTATTATCGAGACTGGACATCGATAATGCGGAATAGACTAGTATTGCACTTGTGCTTGTTATAGAAGCGTAACAGCATAGTTCTTATATATTTAAGTATTGGATACTTATGCAAGTGTGATAGGAGGTTGTGTTTACCGATGGTACGGAAACAGCTTCGCTCTGGATAGACCCCGCGGAATCCCATTGGTAGTATGACTATGTGTCTTTGGGAATTCGCATCAGGGTAGGTGTATTTGGTCTTAACCTGAGAGTTGCATCGCTAGTACTTGCGATAATCAATACGCTTTGGTTTTGGTCGCCCAGGACTTTAACAGGTTTTGTGTACGCCTCTTCTGGGTTTATTGAGAATCGTAGTGTATTGGGTGTGATGTCAAGATGGAAGTATCACTTCATTCATATGGAGATGATGATCACGCAGGGATACAGAACTGGTACTCTAATTGGTTGCAACCATCGGGATAATATGACATGGTCATGATTATCCGATTAAAGAGACTAGTTGCTTGTAATCCGATATATGCTTTGTACGGGGAAGACACTATTCCAGCCTCAGGCCTTGCATGTGACATCCGATACTAGATCGCAATATGCAATACTACGTATACTACGCCTGACAAACATTATATATTCCATTAAGAATATTTCTGGAGAATTGGGTAGGCACAGTGCTTTGCTAGAAGCCAACCATGTCTCGTAAATCGGTAAAAACGTAGTATGAGGTACATACGTGTTCTGATAGTCCGACGTCCGGATTTACTGCCAACATATCAAGGGATCTCTTGGGTCGCTTCCCAAAGATTCACCGATGACGTATGATTCGAGCTCAATTAATCTGGGATTAATTACGAAGAGATTTTATCTAGGATAAAATACTATTTGAAGAGAGAGAACGATTAATTTGGAATTAATCGATAAAATAATATATTCGTTATATTAAACGAAATTAGATTTCGACGCGGAATTAAAATTAGATTTTAATTTGGGCAAACGAATTAATTTAGAATTAATTTGCGAGCGATGTGAATAGTAATTTTGCTTGGCATAATTATTTAATTATATTTGATTTAATTACGTCGCAATGGATAATTCGTTAATTCGGAATTAGCGAACCCGAGCCCAGGATGTGTTGTGGGCCAACTCAGATTTTGAATCAAATGGGGCCTACATGTCACATCACTTGTCACTTTAGTTACTTTTGGTGATGGGTTTTGGTGAGAATGATGATAGCTTATAATTCACTCAAGTTGATGGCATGAATGACTAATACCAAATATTTGGTATATCATTTTTTAATTGATTTTTGAAATCAAAAGATAAGTCAACACAGTCAACTCTCACTCTCTCATTCACGCCCATTTTGGAAATACAAACTCTCTCCATTTTTCTCTTCTTGGCCGTGAGCTTCAAGGAGGAAATATTGAAGATTTGTTGCAAATCTTCAAAGAGCTAGCACTCAAATGAATCATCCAAGGTGATAGGGAAACCATCCCAAAAGTTTGGAATAAAAGCATAAAGTTTGGAGCTTGGAATTCTTCCCCAAAGAGGAGCTTGGCCGAAAACTTGGAAGAAAAAGTTTTGTATTTGAAACATCCTAAATCCGTTAATTGTAAGTATGATTCTGCCATACTTCTTTATGTATTCACATTATTCATTGCTTATATTGATCTTGGATAATGTCTTAGAGACCAACAGAACACTCAACAAGGCCAACCATCTATTGAAGCTACTGCTGCTAATAGAATGATTTTACTTGACGAAAGATATGAGCAAGTCCAATATGTGAACAATCTGAACTTCAGCAACTTTAGAGGTAATCATATGCCTAACCATTACCATCCGAACTTTTCATATGTCAATACAGAGAATGTCTTGCAACCTCCTACTGGCTTTAACAATCAAATAGCTGAGTAGAAACCTTCCCTAGAAGACCTTATGAGCACGCTTGTTGCTAAAACTTCAGAGAGGTTTGAGAAAAACGAGTCGAGGCTGAACAATATGGAAACACATATGGGCAATATAGGGGTAACAATGAAGTCCTTAGAAATGTAGATTGGACATATTGCTTCTTCCATGCCCAATCAAAAAAATGGTGTTTCTAGTAATACTGAAGTCAACCCTAAAGAGCAGTGTCAAGTCATTACCCTTAGAAGTGGGAAATAAATTAGAGATAGTCTTAAGGACTTAGGCAGTAAAGTAAAAAAGCGGTACTTCAAAAGGAAATAGTAATAGAAGAAGATAACAGTATAACAGCTCCTTCATATAAGCCACCTCTCATCCTAAAGACACATTTTTCGTACCCTCAGCGCTTTCAAATGAAGAAATTGGATGCTCAGTGTAGGACACATAAATCGGACGATGTTGTTCCGGGCTTGCGACCCGGTTGGGAGTACGAAGTAGCCCGCGGGGGACTAAACCGGAGAAATAACATGGAGTCGCCACCCGGTGTGAATCGGGAAAATGATTTAAGGTCGCACTCACCCCTCGCAAGGGAAGACCTCAAACCGTTGGGTTCGGAACGGTCACTTACTTATACCACTCATAATGATATGATTTGTGCAATAATTTAATCGAATCTACGCAACACATTTCCAAGAGTATTCTACTTTTAAGTTCATATGCATGAAAGTAATCATCATAATGACAAACATACAATATCACACAATAATCCCATGACATGTTGAATCATCAAACGCGGAAAATAAATAACAACCTAAACATAAGTTGAATGCCTATTACGAAAGAAGATAACTAAATCATGCATAGAGGAATAACGTACTAGCGGCTAAATCATGCTTAAGGAACAAGTAACAAAATGACGACCTAATCATGCTTGAACACATCAAACAGATAAATGCGGGAACACAAGTAGATGGTAGTAATAAAAGTGTCACTAATGGAATGGTATGATTAATTACATAATGCAAGAGAAATCACCCCAGAAGCAATCATGCATGAAATGTGATGAAAAAGACTCAGTTCAGTGCATGCGCATTCGTGTAGCGTTCGAAAACGAGTTCGAACGGTAAACATAAGGCTCTCGTTCGTGTGGTGTTTGATAATGTGTTCGAACAGGACAAGACCTGATGAAACAAAATGCATGCGCGTTCAAGTAGCGTTCGTAAACACGTTCGAATATTAAACGGAAGGTTTGCATTCGTACAGGATTTGAGAACACGTTCGAACGACACCATACCTGATGCATGATAAAACGAAGGAAATACGTGCACGTTCGAGTAGCGTTAGTAAATGCGTTCGAATGGTAAACAGAAGGTTCGCGTTCATATAGTGTTTAAGAACGTGTTCAAACGGGACCGGACCTGATGCATGATAGACGACACAACACATACATAGATAAGCAAATCCACAATGTAGGACCCCGTGTGCCCGATTGAACTCGCTCCCATTCAATCGGGTGTACCTCGTCCGGCACGGCAAAACATCATGGTAAAGGTAGCCTTTAGGCATTTTCCCTCGAATAGAGGACCTTGAGTCCACCCTAGTTAGCCAATGCGCATAAGAATGCAATGCATGCGTAAATAAAGCAACGATATGCAAAGGGTAAATGACATAATAAAAGGCGCGGTAAAACATCATGGTAAAGGTACCCTTCAGGCATTTTCCTCTAATAGAGGAGCTTTAATCCACCATAGTTAGCCCATGCACATTATGTTATCGTGCATATAAAATAAGGACAACAATATAGGATTTCACATATTCGATTAAACATATATCACATTTAATCAAACATAATTTGTCCGGCGCGGCAAAGCATTGTCGTAAAGGTGGTCTTTCATATTTTTCTTCCCTCAAATAGGGAACCTTTAGGCCAACGTACTAAGCTCATGTGCATCACATCATCAATACAAATAAATAATCATACAGAAACTAAATGGCGGAATATAAAATGTGGATAATAAACAAACAAGATAAAACATATCGAAATATGTGACGTTTACTCAAGTGGTACGTGGAGTTGTATCCCAAGTACAGACCGCACTACCGTCCATTCGGATTCGGCTACGGAATTTACATCTGGGTTTCCATCCTATATACCACAAGAGACGACACATTTTCCATTCATTCAAGGGCCACAACATACATTAACCAACGACTCTTATGCGAAGAACATTCAATAAACAATTAAAATATGAATAAAAGATAAATGAGAAAGGTGCCCTCAGGTCTAACCTTTTTGTGTCGACTCTCGAAAACACGTTACAAGGCCGTCGGAAGGGGTAAAACTCCGTAACTTTTCTGGTTCGCTGGTTCACATCTTTCCTCGTTGTTTTGCTGTTCGGGCTGCTGTTTTCACTCCGTTTTGCTGATGTTTTTGCTGTATTTTCTGGTCACTGTTTCACTGATTTTAGGGACTATTTTTGTCTCGGTTTTGGCACTATTTTTGGGCTATTTTCAGAGTTATTTATTCACTGTTTTGGCTGTGTGTAGGGGATGTTTCTGTGTGGTTTTAAGGTGGTTTTTGGGAGTGCAGTTTGGGAGAATGCAAGAGGGTAATGGGGCAGTTTCAAGGCAGTTTGGTACGTGGAGGGGCTATGTGGAGGGTACGTGAGCGTGGCTGTTGAAGTTAGGAGCTTGGCTGTGTTGAGTGGAGTGTGGCTATGACGTGCATGGGGGAAAAGGATGTGTTGAGGGCTAGGTGGCTGTGGGTACGAAAGGTTTATTTATGCTTCGTGCGAGAGGGTGAAGGGTGAAGAGAGAGGGAAGCCTGTGTGTTTTGGTCGTGACTTTTGGGGTTTATTATCTTTTGTCTTTTTTGTATGTTATGCGTGAATGAGAAGGTCTTTTTGTGTGAATGAGCTAGGGTTTGGATGTGTGGTGAAGGCTTCTTTTTATAGGCAAGGGTGAATCCATGTTTAGAAAGGAAAGTGACCAATTAGTGTTTTACAAGGAAAATTTATATTTGATTGGGGACAAGATTTGGCTTGTTTAGGAATATCACATATTTGATTTATCTTAATTAGGCATGAGATTTATTTTGTTTAGGTAGGGATATATTTTATATTTTATTTGATTTATTTTAATTTGGTATGTGATTTTTTAGATTTGTTTTAATTTCACCATGTGTTAAATATGTGTTTTATTATTTTGGATGAGATTTAATTGGGCTTGGGCGTGTGTGGGCTTAGCTTAGGCGTGTGGTTGGATTTTGGTGGTGGGCTTAGTGCTGTTTTAGGCTAGGTGAATTTTAAAACAGAGGTCCACAAGCGAGTCCGACACTAAACAAGCGAATAAAATCTAACGAAAATACCGATTCCCTTCCGACATCGGTTTCCCACGACTTCCTCAACTGAAAAAGATAGTGTCTCCAAATGAGACTCATCATAGGGACTTATATGCAAAAATACAGTGCCTACACTCAGTTTATTAAATTTCAAGATATCTTCAAAAAGATCCATATCAACATTCCCTTTACCGATGCTTTGGAACATATGCCCAATTATGTTAAGTTTATGAAGGAGGTGATATCCAAGAAGGGAAAGCTGACAGATTTTGAAACAGTAGCACTCATAGAGAAGTGTAGTGTAGTGCCACTCTACAGAAGAAGCTTCCTCTGAAGCTAAAGGATCCTGGCAGCTTCACCATATCGTGCACTATGGGGAATCGATATTTTGGTAAGGCGCTATGCGATTTGGGTCCTAGTATCAATATCATACCATTATCCTACAAATAGTTAGGCATAGGTGAGGCAAAGCCAACCACTGTCACATTGCTGCTAGCAGATAAATTCCTCACCTACCCGAAAGGAATAGTACATGATATGTTGGTTAAGGTGGATAAGTTCTATCTTCCAACTGACTTTCTTGTGTTTGATATGGAAGAGGACTATGACATCTGATCATCCTTGGGAGACCTTTCTAGGCAACATGCAGAGCGATCATTGATGTGCAGAAAGGTGAACTGAAAATGAGAGTTCAAGATGAATAAGTCACCTTTAGTGTTTTCAGAGCCATGTCAAGTCCTCAGGGTGATGAAGAATGTCACAAGGTAGATATTGTAGAGAAGGGAGTTGCAAACACGCAGGGTGAATCAGTATTTCAGTAACATACGAGCATAGTGCAGCCATGTATAAAAGAAGATTCTCCACAGCCAATCCTGAAACCGATCCTAAAGCACCGCAAAAAAAGGAAATCAATAGTCAATGCTCACTTAAAGATGATCCCTGCAAGGCCAAAAAGTGGTCAAATCAATTTTTCCATATGTGCAGTCCAAAATTTCAACCATCAGTAGACCCTAGAGGACAATCTATGGATAAACTGCCACAGCTTGTCATACTATCTTTTTCATGTCATAACAACCGTGGATACTAAAGAAGAAAGCACATGAGACTACTCGTTTTGCTACAATGAAGCCACTATGACCATTTGGGTGGTTGCGTCTGGCTGAAGACGTTAAACTTAGCGCTAGCGAGGAGGCAACCTTGCATTTGTATTTACTTTATTTTTATTTTTATTTTTATTTCCTTTACTTTATTTTTATTTTATTGTGTGCTATTTGTTTATTTAATAATTTACATGTGTATTTACGCAGGTAACAACGCAACCCACATAATCCGCGCAACCAAATTTTGACTAGTAGGAGCCTGATCAACTCTATGCACGATAGCGTTGTTCCTCACTCTTGTCTCTTTATTTTTATCTTACATTGAGGACAATACAAGTTTTAAGTTTGGGGGTGTGTGCATGTAGTGATAGTTCTTTCTCTTTAAAAAATAAATAAAAAATAAAAAATTATTTTTTTAGTCATAGATAGTAAAACATAAATCTAATAATGAATTTTATTTGCTTTAGATGAAATCTTAGATATGATAAGTGCCCAATTGACTATTATCTTATGCCTTAAGTAGGTGATCTAGGTTAGACTCGTAATCACTTAACAATAGGTTTTTAGCAATAAGAACCTAGGTAGTTGGTAAAGTGACTAGTTGAAGAAATTATTTATCGATGAATGATCATTTTCTTAGATATCCATCTCAATATGCTAGTCTTATGATGTATGGTATGGTTAAAAACAAAAGAAATAAAAGAAAAAAATTTTGAAAAGAAAAATTGAAAAGCAAAAAAGAAGTTAAACCACCTATAATCGATAAATGTGAAGCTACCCATAGGCGAGTATTAGGACCACCATGAGGAGAAATGCTACCTTAAAGGGTAGGTGTGTTGAAAAATGATGAAATGAAAAAGGAAAAAGGAAGAGAAAATCATACCATATCGAGAACAGAATAGGCAAATACATAGTAATTTTGAGATATGTAGGTTGGTTTGACCTATTGGATCTCAATTTTTGAGATGAAATCATAGAGTTGGCTTAATAGGAGTCAAGCTATGACAAAACCTTTACACACATACTTTGAGTCTGGCTTAGATGATTTATTCAAGAACTTGGATTTAAGTTGCGATGAGTACTTTGAAGGTTCTCTGATTTCATTAGTAGGCATTCTTTGAGGACAATATTATGCGTAACTATCGGGACTATTTTATTTGCTTTTATTATTTTTGAATGATTGCATGTGTGTGAATGATTGTTTGTGGGTGTCGTCGCTACAAGCCCTCACGAGACTATAACTCGTCCACTATGGTCGCCTAGGGGTTTAAAGGCTTGTTGCATATGCTAAATGCAATCATGATCCCTACGAAAGTGGCCTAGTTATTTTTTTTATTTGTGTTTGTTTATTTTTATTTAGTTTTTCTTTTTTCTTTTGCTCGGGACTATCCAAATCTTAAGTTTGGGGGTGTTTGATAAATGCGATTTATACCTACTTATTCCTGCATTCTTAGCTTATTATTTTGTTATATCCCATGTCATTTAATGTATTTAGTAGTTTCTTTTATGTTTTATTGATAGGAAGCATTAGGACATGGATCTAGGAGTAATTGTACTTATTTTGGGACTTTACGGACGCATTGGAAGCATGTGGGAAGACTAAAAATACAAAAACGATCAATCCTAAAATTTAACATGGCATCGCGACGCCCATTATGGCATTGCGCGCCCATTATGGTGTTGCAACGCCCCCACATGATCTTCATACAAAAATACCGAGAATTGGGCGCCGCGACGCCACTTCCGGCATCGTGATGCTGCGATAGAAGCCCAAAAATATCAGAAATTGATATCTTACAAGCACAAGTACTCCAAGACTTCCCTATAAATAAATAAGCTCGTCCAAAACCCTAAAGTGGAGCCTAATACACAACTCAGGAGTTCAAAACACATATTTTAGAGAGATCCAATGAGAAAGATTGAAGAGCGATAGGAGGAGACGAAGGCGGTGATGTCTGAAGATGAAGAGATTCGATTCAGGTTTAATTTTCTAGTTTCTTTCTTAAAACTTTAATGATTTCTATTAGATTCATGAACCTATTTTCATTGTTTTTATCTTTGGCCATGAACTAACTCCATTGTTCTAGAGGATGATGTAACATATGCTTGAACATATGTGTTGAATGCTTTTTTTTTTATTATAAAGTTTTGAATCAGTTTATTTATATTCTCTTGCGTTTAATGCTTCTTGTTTGTTGGCCACAAATTGAGACGATACATGTTTAGAATCTATCACTTGAGAGATGGGATTTTGAATAGAATCTAGAGAATATAACTTAGGAGATTTGTAGAGTTCGGGAGAATCTATAATCCCTTTGAATTCGTTAATAAAGAATCACATAGCGTAATGAATTGTTAATTACTAGATTTTTATAGAGATATCGAAGTCTGTAATTGATAATATATTCAGTCGGCACTTAAGGGAGAGAATAACTTAGGATTCTTGGCTTATAAACCACTAAAATGAATAAGAATTGATTGACATAACAAATACATATGGATAGTTAGATGAAATCAGACTCTTGAATCTCTCATATCCTAGTCTATCTATATCAAACGTTTTGTTTCTTAATTATTTAGTTTTTAATCTAAATTTAGTTCCTTTCAAAATAAAGTTAGGTTTACTAATTATAGTACTTAGTGTGAGTTTAATACAATACATGTGGGTTAGACAATCTTTCACTTATCTTTACTAAAACTTGACAACGTACAATTACGGTACGATATAAAATATTACAACAATTCTATATAATATATATATATATATATATATTTGTTGTAAAACAAGTGTTGAAGTTGGTTTTGAAATTAAAATTATTTTGGGTAATTTACAAAAGTGTTTAAGGTTGTAAGAAATTAAAAAAAAAACTGGTAAAATGCCTATAGCACTGCGTCGCAGCGCACTAAACTGCGCAAGCAGCATGCTGCTGCCATACTTGATATCCACAGCCTGGGTGATGCGCGCCCTTTTCGATTTTATCATGTTTTGGTTTTTCCGAACTTTAATTTATCTCTGGTTTTTCCCTATACACTTGTAATGGAATATAATATTTCAATTAATTTTTTTAAAATACACCCATGTTTAATATTAACGGGTTAGACACACTTTCACTCTGTGGGGTACTGATCCGACCCTAGGGGTCCCACATCCCCCTCAACAGAAATTGTATCAGAGCAGGTCTTAACCACACAACACATGTGTTTGAATCTATGCCTCTGTAATTTTAATTTAATTATGCATAAGTCTTATTGGATATGAATTGCATGTTTTAAATTAAAAATTTTATTTCGACCCAAAGATGTTAATGACTTGATTGTCATAAATCTCTATGATTAGGTGATTACTTTTAAGTAATAGTATTAATAATGTTAGAGCATTATTGGATGGTCCATCTTGTAAATACAGAGATGAATGAACTCTTATTACTTATGCCATATACCTTTATTATTGTGATGGATTACTTACGAAGCTAATTAGTTCACATTGACAAGTATACACTTGGAACACTTCTTAATCCAATACCATTATTATTGTGAGGATAAGAAATGGTTCAGGACCAAACTTAGTGCGACTATTATCCAGTTCCCGCTATGAAATTTGATTGTCAAATTTCTAATTTCCATTAAAGAAGATTATGAAATTACGTAAAGTTATGGGAGACCACTAATAGATCTAAAATCTATAATCGTATTATTATTTTTATATTGAAATGAAAATATTCTGCTAGTGTTTAATTGTTGTCTTGTAGATGGCTACCGCAAATCCATTAGTGCGACTTTTGGATTCTAATAAACTGAAAGGAGTCGAGAATAATTTTGAATGGGAAATAAACATCTTCCTTATTTTGGAGTCAGAGAAGTTGAGCTATGTAGCGTTTAATCTATTGTCTGTTGAAATTGATCCCGATTCCACTCCCGAAAAGCGAGAGACTTTTGAAAAATACAAGGATGATAACCTAAGGGTGAAATCTTACATTTTAGGATCGATGGTTCCAGATTCGCTCAAACAGTATATATGGGTACCTTATGCCTGGAGCATTATAAGAACACTCAAGAAGTTGTTCGAAGAAAATCAAGAAATTGAAATATATCTGAGGTATGGGGAATTATTCCACGCTACGCTCAAGGATGGAGGAGCGGTCAACATTAATATTTTTAACATGATCGACCAGATCCGATATTTGGAACGACAGGGCATTATGATCGATGAACGACTAGGCTGAAATTTTATTTTATCTTCTTTGTCTGGTACTTACACTGGTTTTGTGTTAATTTTTCATATGCATTCGATGCAAGATAGTTATGAAGAACTTCATAACATGTTAAGCACGTCGGAGCATGATTTGAACAAAGGAAATCCCATTTAATACCTCATTGGTGGAGCAAGCTCTTCAAAGGATTCTAGAAAGTCGAAGAAAATCAAAATAGGAAAGAATGAGATATCAAAGAGAGACTCCAAGAAGTACAAAACTACAAGACCGCATGTAGCTCGTGATGTATGTCTACACTGTAAGAAGACTGGACACTGGAAGAAAGATTATCTAGAGCTGAAAGGAAAGACATGACCCTCATATACACTTTGTATTTTCCTATCATTGAAATCTCATTAGCCTTAGATGCAAATAGTGGAAGGGTGTTAGACTTCGGCATTCCCACTCATTTTTGTAACTCCATGCAGGTCATGATGGTTAAAAGAAGGCCGAGAAGGGTAGATCCAGCTTAGAGTTAGAAATGGCGAGACATTTGATGTCAAGATCATACAAACGGTTGTTCTAGATATCCCTAATGGATGTGAATTATTTTTAAATGGCTGTTATTATGTATTCACTCTTATCAGACAAATAGTATCATTATCGATATTGGATAAAGATGGATATAAACTAAACATTAAAGATAGTACTTTATGTTTATATGATAAAGACAACTATTTGATATGTGAATGTTCTTTATCTAACGGTCATTATATAGGGATTTTAGGGGGCAAATCCGGGTAACGCAGCGGAACGTGGAAAATCAAAATTTTCTGATTTCAATAATTTTTATTGGGCAATTAAATTAAACTTATTCATTCTAATTACTCAATACTTAAAAACTGAAGTTTTTTACCCAAAAATAAGATTTTGACTTAATTACTGTGAGACCCCAAACTTTTACATTTTAATCATTTTAGTCATAATTTGTCAAATACAAAGTGATTTCAAATCACTCCCAAAATGATTTATACATGTCCAATACATCAAAATACAAAACTCAACTCAAAACACACAAAAATCCAAAATTACCGAGAGCTCCCATAATTTTTCAATTTTTACATATTGGTCCAATCTTGTTCAAAACAACATTAGATGATATCCAATCAACACCAAATTAAAAATGCATCATATATACATCATTACACAACACGTATATGAACATCCCCAAATTTGGAAAGGGTATAAACCCTAATTTTACAAATTAATCAAATTACACCAAATTAAACAAATCCAATACTTTAATCAAGTCTCACCACTTTGAAATAACTCTAGAACAATTATAGGTCATCAATGAGTGGACTAACAACTCTAGAATGGAAACATGATCACCAAATGACCCAAAAAATGCTTATTAACTCCTTACAAGCTTTCTTTGAACAACATACATGCAAACACCCATCATCCATGCTTCCAACCATCAAAAACACAAACAAGAAAGAGTATAAAAACTTAAGAACTACACATGTTGTAGCCAAGAATAAAATGAACAAATTTACCTCTAATAGGTAGTTGGAAATACTTACTTAAATCCAAGTAACCTGATTTTCTTCTTGTTTCCTCTCTTTTTTTCTCTCAACCTTATTTTGTTATATTTTTTTAGGCTTGAACTTGTTTGAAGCAAATGGAAAAAATAACACTTTATATATCCTATGGTTAATCGCCGAAAGGAGAGAAAATGAATAAAATATATTTTGCTTTCATTTAACAAATTAAAGTAGCAAAATACAATTTGATAACATTTTCATTTAATAAAAAGTCAACATTTTACACTAAATAATCATATCCTAACTTTATTATAATGTAAGATATTTCTATTTTAATTATTTAACAATTAAATAATTAATTAATTAATTAAATATAAATATCTCAAATATATGTATTATATTTACTTTAAATAATCCAAATACATTTATTAATGAAATATGTCAAATATCTTAATTTGACAATTAGCTAATGTGTATTTAATAATATCATATATTAAATACAAATACACATTAATTAGGAAATGATGGATCGACCCATAAAGCATGTATCTTTCATTTAACCGTTAAACGATTTATAAATCATCAATATTATTCAAAAAAGTTGCCCTAGTGCTCTACAAGTATATTTCTTTAGTGAGACTCTCTAGGTTCAGGCATATCCATCACGAAATCTAATTTCGTGTCCATAGTCTACCCACCCGTAAACTATGACGAATATAGATAAACTCACTGAACCATACAGGTCGATGTCATTGCATACGTATGATCCATCTGTCACAGGTATTCGGATTGTTAAAGAGATATAGAAATAAACGTCAAATCTCTATAGATATAATCACGGTGATGTTTCTATTAGCAATCTCTTAATAACACTTAGAACTCGCTTCTACAGTGTACCAACGGGCCATAGATTTAACATATTGCTAATTCCATATTCAATACCTATGCTCTATACACAGAGATGACGGATTTTATCTTGACACACACAGGATATCCTTAGGATCAGTCCACACCCAATGGACAGGCGGAGGTCTGACCTTAAGAAGGTCGGTGACGTGACTACCATCAATGTGTGGAGGATATCTCATATATATCCACAGTGATATTTCAAGTCAAAGAATCAATATAATCACATCAACGTTTCTATTGATGTAAGTGTAGTATCTATTAAGAATCTTTAGTGAGTCGTTCAGTATTTATCCGATATAAACACCAACATGTCTATACGAGTCTCAAAGACCCATGGTTCATCGAGAATCAACCATTGGAATCCTAGATTCCAATATACGATATGTATCGGTCTCAACGAGTTTACTTACCAACCAAATAATGTAAACCTTGACCAAAAACTGTTAAAGAAATGATATTGTTATGATACAACTCAATATCAATTGCGACGCTTTTGCAACTGTATCATAACTAATCATTCTAAGGTCAATTATGTCTTGACCATATGTTAAGATATGTTATATAATTGAAACTGTTTATTTTATTCATAATAAAATATTTACATAAGTATTTTCAGGGAAATACATAAGAAAATTGGCTCTCTGAGCACCAACCCTAACATATTATGTTTTGGAAACATATCGAGATGTTTTTAATATAGAGGAAAATATAAGTAAATGATCTAAATTAAATAATACTGATTTATGGCATATGATATTGGGCCACATATGTGTTAAATGTCTATCAAAATTGGTCAATGATGGTTTGATTGAAGATCTTATCTTAGATTCTTATCTGATTTGTGAGTCATTCATCTAAGGGAAAATGAAAATGCCTCATTTCTTGGTGTTGGACACTGTGCTGAAGATTTATTGGAACTAGTACACAGTGATGTGAGTGGTCTATTAAATCTTGCCGCTCATGATGGCTCAACATACTTCGTGACTTTCACTAAAGAAAAGTCAAGATTTGGTTATGTCTGTTTGATAAGGCATAAATCAGAAACGAGATAGAAAAATAAGGTAGAAAACAAATCAGGAAATTCATCAAATTCCTTCAATCAAAACGAGGTGGTGAATTAATTAGCGACGAATTTAGAAGTTATTTGAGGGAGAAAAGGATTCTCACCTAATATAGCCCACCGAGAACTCCTCAACACAATGGTGTGTCTGAGCGGAGAAATCATACTTTATTGGACATGGTGCGATCTATGATGAGCTATACAGATCTTTCATATTACCTTTGGGATTACCCTTTACTTACTGCTGTCATATACTTAACAGAGTTCCATCGAAAGTTATTTCTATGAGCCATATCAGATATGGTACGTTATAAACCCAAGTCTTAGATATTTAAAGATTTGGGGTTGTCCTGCATATGTTAAAGTTGCACAGTAGGATAACCTAGCACCCAATGGGTATAAGTATAAGTTCGTTGGATATCTTGAAATTTCTTTGGGATATGAATTCTACAATTCCGAGCAATGAAATGTTTTTGTTGCTTATTTTGTCACTTTTCTTGAAAATGAATTTTTGAGAGAAAGTGGGAATTGTAGAAAGATTGAACTTGATGAGTTTGATCCTAACATTAAGAAACCTGAGATAGAAAAATAAATCCAACTAGGTGAAGGATCTACAATATAGATTCTACGTAAGTCGAATAAAATATCAAGTCCTCCTAAAATACTATTTTTAACGTCTGATTTCAGTCTTGATGTTCTCTTCTTGGAGGAAACAGATCAGACTACATATAAATAGGCGATATTTGATATCGATTCAGGAAAATGGCAGGAAGCCATGAAATACGAAATGGATTCTATCAATGACAATCAAGTCTGGGACTTGGTTGAACTTCCTGAAGGAGTTAAACCTATTGGTCATAAATAGGTTTATAAAAGAAAACGAGGGCCTGATGGAAATATGAAACCTTTAAGGCCAGACTAGTAGCGAAATGTTACACTCAACGTCCTGGAATTGACTATGAGGAAACTTTTTCACTAGTAGCCATGCTAAAATCCATCAGGATTCTTTTAGCCATTGTTATATATCACGTTTATGAGATATGGCATATGGATGTGAAAATCGCTTTCCTAAATGGATTCCTCTAGGAGGATATCTATATGAAATAACTATAGGGTTTTGTTTCCAGTGAGAATTCAAACTTGATTTGTAAGCTCAAGAAGTTTATTTATGGACTTAAACAGGCATCCCGAAGTTGGAATCGTCATTTTGAAGAGATAATTAGATTATCTGGATTCATCAAGAATGAAGAAGAACCGTGTGTTTATAAGAAAGTTAGTGAGAGCATGATAGTATTCCTTGTTTTATATGTAGACAATATCCTTATCATTTCAAATGATATAGGATTGGTTTAAAGTGTGAAAGTCTACCTTTTCAAGAACTTCCCCATGAAAGACATAGGTGAAGCTTCCTATATATTGGGTATAAGGCTCTACCGGGATATAGTAAGGAAGCTTATAGGGCTTTCGCAATCCACGTACATAGATAAAATTTTAGAAATGTACGGTTTTACTAACTACAAGACAGTAAATGTATATTTTTTATGTGACAATGTAACACCCTAGTTACATCGACGACTACTAAGTCATGAATGACATAATACATGATGTAAATCATGTTCAAGCATGTATGTGCTCGTGAATTAATTTTTGGACATTCGATAAATTCCTCACAATTCTAATATGGAATTTATTCTAAGATTTGATCCGGAAAGCCCATGATATTTGGGCCATAACCTTTTTATACGATCTCTTCTTTTTATGAACTTTATATTATCGAAGGCTAAAACTGAGACCTACAACTTCTGCGTTAGATACTTTTCCAAAATCGAATCAGAAATGGGTCAAAAATTGAGATTTGCGTAGCTACTACAGTAGAATTTGGGAATGGCCTAGATTAAGGTGATGAGCCTAACTTCAAAAGCCCATTACATTTATCTTTTAGCCCAATAGCTCAGATGGCCCAATAAGTTCAAATATCTTCCAAAGTCCCTAGATTTCTCTAGAGATAGCAAAATAAATCAAACTAGAATTAAAATCCATCTAGTTCTAAAATTCCTAGGATGTTCGAAAATTTTAAGGAAAGAAGAGAGTGAGAGATTTACAATTTGATAAGAAATATTGAAGAAGAATGGAGGAAATCCAACACAAACCAAGTTTATAAAGGAGAAAAGAAAGCTTGTGGACTCTAATGGAGAAGAAATTTGATTTAAGGTAAGATTAAATTTGACCCAAGTTTTGAAGTGTTTTTAATGATTGATGTAGTTTATATGATTATTGTGTTAAAAAGTTAATGCTTATAGGAAATCCTAAATAATGAGTTAAGTTAAGGTTTATTAAGATTGGATGTGGAGAAATGTTAGAAGGGTATGTTGATGATGATTTATATATTTGTGCTTGAGTTTCTAAGTTGTGGTGGTAAGTTTTGATAATGGAATTATGGGATTGATGTTGGATCCTGAAATCAACCTAGAGTAACGATGCGCACACCAGGCATCGCGATACGGAGTAGAAAATTGCTTTATTTTCCAGTTCAATTCGTGTGAGCGGCGTGACTCCAAGAGTTAGCATCGCGACGCGGAAGTAAATGAAGCTCACTTCCTCGGTTCTGTTTTATGAGAGTCGCGATGCGTAACTCTTACCGTCGCGATGCGTTTAGGAGTCATGACATCCAACCCCTAGCGCCGTGATATGGAACCATCAGATGCTCATTGCCTTAGTAGTTTATTTCATGGGACAGTGTCGAGACGCATGATCAGTTTTTCAGAAAAAAGTTTTAGCCTATTTCAATCTCAACTTAGAATGCTAGAGGCCACCCTAAGGGTCTCGTATCAGCTCATATACACGCAATATATCATGTAACAAGCATAGTACGTCATATAGCAACAATAGTTCCGAAGCTTATACCATGAATTATATTCTAACTAAATTCTTTGATTATAAATTATTGGTAGGAACCACAATTCTCTACAACGAAGTGGAATAGTACCAGCTCGATTTCCCCTTTTCTCAAACTGTATTTACTTATATGTTTTTGAATCGAAACTTACTTTTCCGCATTTAGGGCTTTAGCCAAGCTTATATTCCAAATGATTTATGATTAAAAAAATATTTTGAGCAATGTTTTAAAGAGTGATGAATTATAAAGCATGATTTCATGGTTTTGGAGACATTGGGGAAAAACCCACGTCAGATGTAACTTGACTCAGATTTGGAACTGATGGTTACTGGAATTCACAGATACATCATGTGCACATGTAGAACAAGACTAGGGGACGGTGATATGTAACGCCCTTAGATCCTAGATTTCAGGGTTAGGGGATGGCGATAAGTAACTCCTATAGACCATAGTTTCAAGGATAAGACAGTGTCATGCATAGGGGACAGTGGTACGTAATGCCCTAAGACCACTAGTTTAGGCGTATGGGGGGACGGCGACACATGCATTAGGTTTTATAAAGATACTCAAAGACAGATTTTCAGAAACAAATTTTCAGAAAAGATAAGTTTTATGAAAAAAAATTTCATGTGAGATCAGTGCTACAAAAAAATTCAGAGTTTTTTTAGACAGAAAAGAGTTTTTAGAAAATATGGTTTTCTTGAGATAGTTTTCGGATTTAGAACCAAGAATTTTCATAAGCTTTTCAGTTTTTGTTTTAAACTATCCACTCATTAGGTCGTTCAAACGATCTAACCCCCCCACTCCCAATATTTTTATTTTGCAGGTCACTTCGAAGATGAGATCGAAAGGATGGATACTGATGGCAGTCACTAGGGTGTTTGGTTTACCAGGTTTAGTCAGAGAGGGAGTTCAGACAGATTTACAGTTTAGTCAGAGTCAAAGAAAAGTTACATATATACATTAGAATTGTATAAGTCATTATAATGAGTTAAGAGTGTCAATTACAGAATTGTAAACAAAAGTATATTTGAGTATACAATTACGAGTATTCGAGTTGCATGTTATGCTGTTGAATTGGGCAATGGTCCTATTTATGATTTACATTTGAGATGAGACTAGTAGTGTTGTTCAGAGTCAGAGGCTCAGGGGGATAAGTTAGCCTATTCCCTGCTAGTAGCATCTTCGGGAGATGGGTGTTACAAAAATGGTATCAAAGCATGGTCTAAGGAGTCAGTGACTGTAGTGGGTAGAGTGTTGGGGGTCTTGTATACATAGTATGTCCGGGATAGCCGTATGCGAGACACGACCTCTCCAGTATCATATCCTCGAGTACGTCCTCAAGTCATATAGATAGGTTAGTAAAATTCCCAAAGCTATTTGAATCTTCTTCCTAATAAAGTAGCCACGATCTTTTTTCTAGACGAAAATCCTTTCGTAATCATCCTGGTTTATTAGCAGAAGTTCAAGATAAGTTATAAAACTAGATAGTAAAATTCTTCGAATATCCACCCAGGGGAGTAAAAGAGAAAAAGAAAACTATATGAAAAGTAAGGAATGATACATAATGAGATAACAATGAAAGTGCCAGAACTCATAGTAATAAAGAGAATATAGTAAGCCTAAGTAAGAATGAAATTTTAGTAGACTTAAGTAAGGTTTCTTCCCTCCAAGAAATATTTTGTTCCTCCTCAAAAAAAATTTCCAAGCGGATCCAATAGCCATGGAGTATCTTGTATAGGCAGCAAGTTTCCCAATTAATGAGGAATAGTTAGAAAGATAAAATAAGCAAGAATCGAGATTTTTCAAAGAGTTTCCAATAGACGCGAAGTGCCACAAAGGATGTCGGGACTCGAGACACCCCAAACCCAGACTCGTAAGAGATAGAGTGAATAAACATCGTAAAGGAAAAAGATTAGTTGCCTCAACCAAACAATCCGATGTAGATGAGGCCCCAAACTACCCAGATTCGAATCTCACAGTAATACCGGGTAAGGAAGCGTGCCTGACATATTCTATCTCATACCTATCCTATATGAGTAATAGACTTTATCAAGACATAGAGTATCAGAGCGAGCATATCGACATCCGTTGAGACGTGAAACCCCTACCCCATCCTTAACTAGAATATATAAAGATAACTGTAAGGAATCCTGGTGATGGTGTATCCTAAGACAGAAACATAAAACACTAAAGGATATATTACTCAGAAATGATCCAGGGAAATCTCCAAAGTTAGAAGGAAAAAACTTGACATAAACTTGGACAGGAAAATTTATAGTACCAGTAAGAACCCATAGATCGGACCAATGCCAATGGAAAACCTTGTAAGAAAAAAAGTACAAACCTATGAGAATTGGATATATTCGAAAATTAGCGAGAGTACCTATCATGACCCCCTCCTTAGAGCGGGCCCAACCCTAGAAAGGGTTCCGCGAATCACTTCAGCTCGAGCACCTATATGTCATGCAATTGAACAAAAAGTTCACAAGAAATATAATATCCCATAAAATGCAATCCAAAAAAATCCCAATAAGTGTTTACACCACAATAAATGTCTGAAAACATGAAAGTCATCCTAAATGTCCTATCTCAAAGCCAAAAGAAATGTATGGACCAACCCGACCGACGGCTATGGAAAACGAGTCAAATCCTCGTACTGATACTACTACTGATGCGCTGGCAAACTACCTGGGATGTTTGGGAAATGGGGGGTGAGCTTAAAGAGCTCAGTAAGTAAAAACACTCATACTCTCAACATGACCTCACCAACAAAATATATATATATAATAGTGAATATATGAAAATAAACAGTTAATATATATAACAGCTAACTCAGGAAAAACATACTCACAACAACACATTTCAATCAAACAAGTTTTGTTATCCGGATTCGGTATAATAATGGATTGAAACCATTGGGAGAGTCCCTCTCTTACCCCCAAGGTTTCCCACCATATAATCTCGCATAAATGTGCAAGAGGGGGATTGAACCACACGCCTCTGCTAATATCGCATAAACTCGCATAATCTTGCATATCCGACCATTATCATACTAAATCTGGAAGCACAACAACCATCTCATACAACATCCAATACAATACAACACATCTCATCGCATTTCATCCATCAACTCATCTCAAAGTCACACAATACTCAAATACTCTGATTCATATTACAAGCATATAATTTATACTCAGAAGTTATATTCACAATTTACGTTCTCATGCTATCAATTACTCAGTCAATTTTCCAACATTATATATATATATATATATATATATTTATATTATATTACATAACTCACATATCAAACATCATTCAACAAACATTTATGTTAAGAGAATCACCATGCTTTGTACTTACCTCAATCCACGCAAAACTCTCTATATCTATATGTCCTCGCTAAAATCTGGAGAAAGTGTAAAATTCCGATCAGGTCCCTATATTTTACCAAAATTATGATTTTACCCCTAAACTTTTCAAATTTGCAATTTAATCCCAATACTCTCCAATATTATCAATTTAGTCCTAAAACTTCCAATTATCTCATATTACTCGCTAAAAATCAATATTTACTCATTTAGGTTCCTAAACATGTCAAGTTACGAATAAGTCCAAAACTATCAAAATATTACAGATACACCCCTAAAACTGTAAAATATAACGTACCGAGCTCCAACGACTTCAGAATTTCAGAACGAGGTGATCAACGGATAGAACACGACACCAGGATCACAACGACAATGATGGTAATGGCTGATGCTCGACGATCACCGACGAACGATCGAACACCGTTAACTCTCGTTCTAGGCTCGTTTCACGACAACCGAAGGTCCGAATTGGGCAAATGAGGTGTCTAACCCACGTATCTCGACAAGATGAAGATTCTAGTCCAGGAGGTGTCGATCACGCACGACAATGCATGGGACGGGTGAAGTGGCGGCGAGGCGGTGCGTGCGGGCGCGTGCAGTGGAGTTTCGGCGGCGGTCCGGCGGCGTTGGATTCGTCTCATCGAGAGGATTCTCCATATGTAGTCACTTGCCGGAAAATATGGCCGGAAGACATCGAACGACCCTTTTCTCTCTCCTGCCCACACTTTCTCTCTCTTCTGTGTTTTATCTCTCTACGGATCTGCCTCTCGCTCTCACTGATCTCTAGGAAAAAGCTTCAAAACACTGGTTATCTTTTGTTGTTTCTCTCACACTAAGCACACACAATAAAGAATAAATTAGGTTTTGTTTTGTTTCTTTAAATACGAGAGGTAGTTGAATTTTATAAGGAGTGTGTGTGTGTTGTTGCTGAATTTGTGGGGAGTGCGGGATAAGAATTTGAATAAAACTAAATTAGATAAATGGCAGTTATCACAGTACGAGTATGAACAATAAGGTTAAAAGCTATAGTTGTAGTCTATAGCAAGAATGGAGAAGCCGAGATCTAGAAATAACCATAAGAAATAATCACCACTAGCCTCAGTAGCACGACTTAGAGCTAAGAGATGGGATATGGAAATAATAGAGAAGAACACGAGAAGTAACAAAGAAGTTCAGAATAGACGGTAACATAGTTAATATAGCTCAAAGACAATGACGTAAGTGGAGACTTCAGAATGGTTAATAAAGGTTGAGAAATTTTAAGACATGAAGTAGTCGATATAGATCCCATAGAATGAATAGTAATTCTTTCTTCCAGTAGCCCGACTATAGTAAGTATATAGATATCTAACCAGATTTTGCAGCAAGATAGTCAAACCAAGGAATTTGAGAGAACTTAGATAAGAATCATGAGATAGTAATAACTAGTATAAGATAGAATAGTTTGAAATCACAGTAAGCCAAGCCAAATCTAGAAGTCATCGTATAACTGAAAGCCTTCAAGAAAGTAAAGGCTCAAAGGAGTGAGAAGCTAGAGTAAGAAACACAGAGAACGACCCCCAAGAGTTAGAGATACGATTTATAAAGAGCCCTCCATTATACTAGAATGGAAAGACTAGTAAGAGAATAGAACCTGAACTAAAAGTATTAGTGGTGATACCCTAACCTATCAAAGATGATGTAGAGCTTCCAGGGAAGTAATGACTAAAAGGGTTAAGAAACTGAAATCAGTAGGAAGATAACAGAGGTAGTACGATAGGAGTTTGAAAGAGCATGACCCTTAAGGAGGTTCTCAGTAAGAGGTAGTAAAACCAATAGTCGGAAATGAATTAAGAGTAAAATCGAAGAAGGAAATTCATATTGTACCTAGCAGAAGTACCTTAGTGTTGGAGCCAACACCATATATGTAAACACAGGAGTCCAAGGCTATAGATGAGCAGCACGAGCAACTACAGCACGGGTAGCTAGTGAGATCACCACAACCGGAAAGGCTTCAGGACCAATCCCCACCCTCACACCCTCGTTAGCCAACAACAGCGAAGATGGACCTCGATGTTTGCCTCAATATACCCCAAAAAATATGTGAATGCGTAGTGGAAGAAGACCGAAACATAAAACGTTCATATTTATTATAAGAGCATAATATAAGAGTAAAATAGCTCTAAGTAAAAGATTTATGAAAGAAGTTTTCAAGATGAAACGATGAAGAGAGAGAGTATTAGTCAAGCAATGATGGGAATACAAAAGAACCAGCATTAGATATGACTAGGGACATGTAAAAGACAATATCTTTCAGATAAAGAGACAGAGACATAGACCATAGAAGTTTCAGGTATAAAATAGAGTAGGAAAAAAGAAGAAAAGGACAACAAGTAAAATTTTTTGAAGTGGAACTGCCAAGATAAGACGACAATAGAAAAATATACTAGATAAATAATGACAGAAGATCATAAGTGTTAAGATAGACTCTCGATGATTAAAATCATTAGAACTATGGAGTGATTAGGAATGCCTACATCGGTAATGAAATTAAAGTGGAATTCTATTATATATGAAATAGAAGGAAGATAACGAGTATAGTCATATATTATCTTCGCAACGCACCGCTACTAATAATGCTTAGGATGACTTGGAATGGATTTATTGGCGTAGAACGTAAGACAACCAAGAAAACTAAGTATATGATATTTTTAGGCCGGTACGACACTTTGTAAAGTTTTTATGGGAGAAGCTTTTGAAGTTTTATATGACAACAACGAGAAAAAAAATTGGATCTTCGAATAATGGTTGCTAGCTTTGAAAGTTCTCTACAAGAACAAGGAGAAGAAAATTGGATCTTCGAGTCAAGCTTGCTAGTTTTGGAAGTTCTCTACAACATTTCAACAAGCATAAGAAGATTAGATCTTGGAATCAAGCTTGTTAGGTAAGTTTGATCCCCTCTAAAGCTATGTTTTCATTAGTGAGTCATAGTTAGTGAAATATATAGTGATGTATCATGTATTCGATACATAATAACATAACTTAATGTTGAAATTAGGTTAATAAATTGTTTATGGATGCGTTGGAAGCATAAACACAATATGCTTGTGATTATGTCAAAATGTTTATGTTGGACATAAACCTAAAATTAGAGTTTGGAACTCTAGATAATAGCTTGGAGTTATGGCTACCATTCTAGAATCATTTGACTACCTTTGAGTGACCTAGAATTGTTCATGAATCATCTCATTATGGGGTTCTTTTTTGGTTTGTGTTTTGATTCAAATATATATATATATATATATATATATATATATATTTGTTGTAAAAAAAGTGTTGAAGTTGGTTTTGAAACTAAAATTATTTTAGTTAAATTTTAAAAGTGTTCAAGGTTTTAAGAAGTTAAAAAAAATCTGGTAAAATTCCAAGAGCACTGCGTTGTAGCGAAGCATGTTATGCTGTAACGTAACACACTAAGCTGCCAAGCAGTATGCGCGCAAGCGTGCACTCGATGTTAGACAATTATGACCCATAACATCACTATTTGTAAAAGACATGGTGTTTTTGTACAAATTAACTATGTGACAAAGGAAATTGCTCTTTTATCATTTGTAATTTGATTACTTGGATATATAAATGATAAAAGTTCATATGATTAGTACCGGATTAATAAGATATGAGACAATATTAATCCACGAAAGGTTTAATCATTAAATATCTATAGTCGTAGTATTATCGAGACTGGACATCGATAATGCGGAATAGGCTAGTATTACACTTATGCTCGTTATGGAAGCTTAACGGCATAGTTCCCATATATTTAAGTATTTGATACTTATGCAAGTGTGATAGGAGGTTCTGTTAGCCGTTGAACCGGGAACAGCTTCGCTCTGGATAGACCCCTCGAAATCTCATTGGTAGTATGACTATGTGTCTATGGGAATCCGAATCAGGGTAGGTGTATGTGGTCTTAACCTGAGACTTGCATCGCTAATACTTGCGACAATCAGTATACTTTGGTTTTGGTCGTCCGGAGCTTTAACAGGTTCTGTGTACGCCTCTTCTGGGTATACTAAGAATCGTAGTGTATTGGGTATGATGTCAAGATGGAAGTATCACTTCAGTCATATGGAGATGATGATCACGCAAGGATACAGAACTAGTACTCTTAAATATTGCAGCTATCGGATAGTATTACTAGGTCATGATTATCCGATTACAGAGACTAGTTGCTAGTGATCCGATATATGCTTCGTACGGGGCAGACACAATTACAGCCCAATGCCTAGCATGTGACATCCGATATTAGATCTTAATACGCAATACATTGTATACTATGTCTGATACAGATTATATATATTCCATGTTGAATATATTTCTGGAGAATTGGGTAGGCACGGTGCTTTGCTAGAAGCCAACCATGTCTTGTAAATCGGTAAGAACATGGTACCGGGTACGCATGTGTTCGGATAGTCCGATGACCGTATTTACTACCAATATATCCAGGGATCTCTTGGGTCGCTTTCCAAAGATTTACCGATGATATTTGACTCGAACAGAATTAATCTGGGATTAATTATGAGAGAGAAAATTAATCTGGGATTAAATTCGACTAGAAGAGAGAACGCGATTAATTTGGAATTAATCAGCAAAGTAAATTTAATAGTTAAATTGGATTTACTATTTGATTTATTTATTTGGGCTAAAATAATATATCGGATATATTAATTGAAATTGGATTTAAATACGGAATTAATTGGATTTTAATTCAAGTGAACGAATTAATTTGGAATTAATTCGTAGTAATAATTTTACTGTGTATTATTATTTAATTAAACTAGATTTAATTACGTAGCGACGGAAAATTTGTTTAGTCGGATTAAACGAACCAGGCCCAAAGTGTGTTGTGTAAGCCAACTTGATTTGGAATTAATTGGGTGGGATCCACAACTCACCTCACTTGTCAACTTGTGATGTAAGTGGTTGGCAATAAAGTGAATTAGATTTATTACACATCATACCTACCAAGTCAACACAATTTTTGGTAATTGTTTTTGGAAAACATAAAAAATGACTATTCACTCTCTTCCTAAACTCTCCATTGTCGAACTCACCTCTCCTTGGAGGAGAAAATTTTGTTTCAATTTTTGCACAAAGCTAGAACTTTAGGAGTCAAAGAAAGGTGATAGGGAAACTCACACTTGAGTTTGGAACACTCAACAAAGCTTGGAGCTTTCATACAACAAAGAAAAAGTCTTGAACTTCATCCTATCATTGTAAGTTTTTCTGCAATTTCCTTTGATTTTATTCACATAAATATTGTTTAGGATCCTTGGGTATGTCTAGGACACTAACAATTGTATTAGAGCCACATAAACTTGATTTCAAAATCTAGGGTTTATGGACTTTAATTTGGGATTTTTTGCTTGGAGCTTGATTTACCTAAATTGATTGTGTGGTTATGTTTATATGATGAATTGGATTTGTGCATCATTGAATTTGAGAAAAATTGATTGGATCAAAAATCCCCAATTCCTTATGCATGGCTAATGTGACCCTAGTATGCTCATGGTGATTTTTTGAAAATTAGACAATTGGATGTGTTGTAAGCATGAAATGAATATTGATGGTTGATTTAATTGGATTAAAACCAAAATTGGATATTATTTATGCCCATTGCCGTGAGCTATAGCATGTTGGAATGGATTGATTTTGCTTCAATTTGTGTTGGACATGAATTGGATGATTAAAGTATGATTAATTTGATTAATTGATGTTTTGGAATTATTGAATTAATCAATTAATTATGGTAATTACACAATAATTAAATTAATGTGATTTTTGGAATATTATGTTAATATAAAATAGTCTATAAAATTAGATTGGGCTAATTTGTTATATTTGGGATAATGGGCTTGGTTGGACCAAGATTGGTTTTGGACAATTGGGTTTGATCCAATTGGGTTTAAAATCATTTCCATAAAGTCCAAATATTACTATTGGGCCTTTAAAAATTTAATTGAGCCTAAATTGATTTTTGGCATAGGGTGATTCCTAATTGGGCCTTGGCATCTTAGGTTTGATCCATAATGGCCAAAGCTCATGCCTAAAGAATTAATTGAAAGCCCATTGGACTTTAATTGAATCGTATTGGATGCTAATTGGGCCTTTAAGACCTATTTAGATTGGATTTGGAATCCAAATCAAAAAGGCACTATTAAAAGTGTAATTATTTAATTTGGAATTAAATATGAATTAGTATTGGATACAATTTAAATTGGATTTAAAATTGTAGTTCGATATAATTCAAGAATATGTACTTTGAGTATTTATTCTTAAACGAGTTGGACTCGAGCAAATCAAATCGTTTTTTGAACATTGGATGGTCATTAATCAAAGATAAATTAATTGGATTAGATTTATTGACAGCATGCTTTATGTGAATACTTGGATGTATTTGTATGAATAATGTATATCGGATGGATATTAGAAGGGTGGGGGCAATTTTGGAAATTGTTGTAATAAATTTAGAATTTATTAAATTGGACCTGCGTGTCCAGCCTATTATCTCTTTACTCTTTGTATTTCTCTTCTCACCAATTCCCCTCAATGTAAATGAGGTTTCTTTAATGTATTATGTAATTGGGTAGAAGTATGTAAAGTGCTAGCGGGAGAGAGGAAATGGAGAGATTTGTTCTATGAACAAATTGTTATATATACATCCGCATATCATTATTAATTTTATTTGCGCCTTATTATTCTTTTAGAATGCATGTTTAAGTGTTTATGATGAGACCTAATTAAAGATAATAAATTGGTTTCCAATTTACGGAAAAAACCCTCACTTTATCCTTCCATTGAGTGGTTCTCTCTCAAGATCCAAGATTGGCATTGGTTTGGAATCCAAGGCACTCTAATATAAATCCCTTGTAAATCTCAACCTTACCATCAGGCTCGCGTTTCCTCTTGTAAACCCATTTACAACCGATTGGAACAATTCCTTCGGGAAGCGGAACCAAGTCCCAAACTTGATTCTCATGCATTGAGTCTAACTCAGATTTCATGTCACTTTGCCATTTCACGGAGTCGATGTCCAACATCGATTCTCTATAGGTGAAAGGATCAGTCTCTTCAACTAATAGAACATCTAGACTCTTTTCTTGTATCAAATATAATCGTTCATGAGGTCTAGATACCTTTTCTGACCTACGGAGTGTGTGTGTTGAAGGTCCTTCATCTACTTGAACTTCAGGTTCCTCCGTTGGTTCGTTGTTTTCAGGTTGGACTTCATCAAGTTCAACATGTCTATGATTACCACCTCCTGACAAAAATTCTACTTTTAGAAATTTTGCGAAGCGAGCTACGAACACATTTTGATGCTCGGTATCATATAACAAGTATCCCCTCGTATTCAAATGATATCCGACAAACCTAAAATTTTACCCTCGAGGCGAAAGCTTATCTTGCTGAGTCACCCTGACATAGGCAGGACAACCCCAAACCTTAATGTAACTAAGATTTGGTCTCCTACCAAACCATATCTCATACAGAGTCGTAGGAACAGTTTTTGAAGGAATCTTATTCAAAAGATGTGCAGCTGTTAAAAGAGAGTAGCCCCATAAATAATAAGGCAAATCTGTGAAACTCAACATCGATCGGACCATATCCAATAAAGTCTGATTTCTCCTCTCAGACACTCCATTGTGATGTGGAGTACCTGGAGGAGTATATTGAGCGAGAATCCCATTCTCCTTCATATAATCCATGAACTCACTGCTCATATATTCGCCGCCTCGATCGGATCAAAGGCATTTAATATATTGACCAGTTTATTTTTCTACTTCATTTCGGAACTCTTTGAACTTTTCAAAGGTTTCCGATTTATGTCGTATCAAATAGACATAATCGTACCGTGACAGATCATCGGTAAAGGTAACGAAGTACGAATAACTACTGTGAGCAGTCTGACTTAGTGGACCACATACATCAGAATGTACGAGTTCCAGTAAGTTAGTGGCGCAGTGTCCAACACCAGAAAATGGGGCTTTGGTCATCTTACCCTGAATACATGATTCACAAGTTGGATAGGATTCAATGGTAAGATCTGGTATCAAACTATTCCTAACCAATTGGGTAAGGCGTTTAACGCCTATATGACCTAGTCGCATATGCCAAATTTCAGTATTATTAATTACAGGTAAACTATGTTTATTAACTCCAGTATTTAAAATATCTTTTTGAAGTTTGCAATGTATAATGACCATGCTGGTTTGGACAACAAAGGATCTGAATATTACTTTTATCATATAAATACAAAGAACAATTCTTAATATTAATACGAAAGCCTTCTGTATCCAATATAAAAAGTGATATAATATTAGCTACACATCCTGGTATAAAATGATAGTCATTTAACAAAAGTGTCACATTCGGCAATGAGATCTCACATACTCCCACTGCAACTGCATCCAGAGAGTCTCTACTCCCGAATCGCAACTGTATCTCTCCAGGCTTCAGTCTTCTACTTTCCTACAGCACCTGCAACGAATTGCGAATGTGAATGGGACAAGCAGAATCTAAAATCCAGTTTGATGTAACGGCTTCACAAGTCAAAGATAAATAAATAACTGGAAAAATAAATATACCTGATGTAGATGCTCTCTCCCTCCTCAGCTGGGCAATGTAGTCAGGACAGTTCCTTTTCCAGTGTCCGACCTTGCTGTAGTGATGAAATTTGTCTTCAGAAGCCCTCTTGGGCTTTGCTATCTTTGCATGTGGTTGAGGACCAAGACCCTTCTTCTTCTTCCTTTTCTTATTCTTTCCCTTTGACCAAGTCTGGGAAAAAGCAGAAAGAGAAGTAGGTCTCCAAGGGTGAGTCAGGACTCCCTTCTTGAGGTCCTCTTTCGCCGTGAGTAACATCCTATGCAGCTCTTGGTAGGTGCAGACAATCTCATTCATGTTGAAATATATCACAAACTGGCGATAAGAAGCTGGGAGCGAACCAAGAATGACACTCCTACCAAGAATGTCATTTAGAATGATGTTGCCTCAGTTGATCGATCAACTCGATCATCTGAAGAACATGTGGGCTAACAGCTTGCCCCTCATCCAATCGCGTATGGAACAGTTCCATTACGACCTTATGAACAATAAAACGTTCTTGATTCTCAAACGATTGTCTTAATCGTGTCATCATAGTATAAGCATCTGACATGACATAGTACTGGTTCTTGATTCTCGATGAAAGCGAACTTAAGATGTATGATTTAACCTTTAAATCACCATCCTTCCAAGCTTGGAAGACTTCGCGTTCTTCCGGTGTAGCGTCCTCTGCCACAGCAAGGGGCAGTGGACCCTCAAGAACATATCCCAACTTCTCGGAATCGAGGACAATCCTCAAATCCAGATCCCAATCGGCAAAGTTATCACCGCCTTTCAGTTTGTTCGCATCAAGCATACGCGCAAACTGATTAGTGGATGGTGCCGCCACAACAAATCTATCATATAGATCACAAAAAATGGTTAGCAGAAAATTAAACAGTTTCATATAATATCATAAGCATAAACTAGATCATGGATTTTTAATCTAAAAATGTTTCTCCCACTAAATCATGTAATACTGTAATCCCCAAACAGAATACAAAGATTTAATAATTAAATTAAATATAAATAGTGAAAAGTGGATCTCGTGAATATATTTCAGCTCACAGCAGAGGCACAGTCTCACCTACGTATATTCATCAGGTAGACAACTCATTTGTCAATCAATCACTAATGACTCCTGGGTTTCCGGTCCTGGTCGTTTCTTGTTGTCGCTGCTAAGGCAGGCCCACAAGGAGACGTACCAAGGTTAAACTTCTCAATGATAAACTTAAGTTACTTGTGTAACCCTGACAGCTATGGCACGTTCAGGATTCCGCTTTCGCTTGAATTTATCGAGTATTTGATATACATCTGGTATAAATAAATCTCTATCGGCTACATCCTCACAGCAAAGGCACGGTCTCGGATGTAGTCATGGAGAAATATTTATAAACCGTATTGACAAGACGGACCACATAACATGCATCAAATACATAATTACATTTAAACCTTATTAATTAGGGATTTTCCGCTAAGTGTCATACACCCTAAATCTAATCAAATTAGATTAAAACATGCATGTATAAAGTTAAGAAAACATGATTAAACATTTAATTAAAGGGCTAATCATATTAGGGGGCCTAGAATCAGACTTGCTCTGATACCATTTTGAAGGGGTTTTAGGGCGGAAATCCGGTAAGGCAGCGGAATAGTGGAAAATCAAAATTTTCCGATTTCAAAACTTTTTCTCGGATTAATTAAATAAACTTATTTATTTAATTTTCCAATTATCAAATTATGAAATATTACACAAGAAATCAAATTTTGTGTAATTATCGAATTACCCCTATACTTTGCATTTTGTTCATTTTAGTCCGAAATTGTTCAAAATAATTTTGAATGATTCTAAATCATTTCTAAGATGAATCTAACATCTCCCAAATGTCAAAATACAATTTGCAATAAAAATTGCCAAAAATAAACCCCAAAGCCGAGAGCCTCTATTAGGCACCAAAGTGTGCATTTTGTATTTTCAATGTTCAAAACACATCCAAATGAAATCCAATCAACATAAGATTTAATATGTATCATATAAACATCCATATACACCATATAAATGAAAAGCCCCAAATTTGGAAGTGGTCTTAAACCCTAATTTTTCAATTTCATTAAATTGGACAAATTAAACCAAATTAGCAAAATCCAATACTTCAATCATATTTCTTCCATTAAAATCAAGCCTCACCACAATGAAACAACTATAGAAAAAATCTAGGTCATTTAAGAGTGGGTCAACAACTCTAGATTAGCAACAAGTTTCTCAAACTTACAAAACAATGCTAGTAAACACTTTATAAGCATTATATGAACTTATACATACTTTAACTCTATCCAAAAACATCCATCAAACAAAAAAAAAAAAAATAATAAAGAAAAGAATAACATGAGAACATCATAGCATGTAGCCTAGAACACAAGGAACACTTTCCTCTCTAATAGTAAGTTGAAGAAACTTACTAAAATTCCAAGTTTTTCCTTTTTTTTCTTTATCTTTCTCTCAAGCTTCTTTTCTTTTCTTCAATTGAGTTTTTTTGACAAAGTGTATTAGGTTGTTGGAACCCTAAAATAAAAGAAACAATATATACTTCCTTTATTTGGCCCTTGGCCGAATTTGTAGTATACAAAATATCAAGATATTTGCTTTTTGTTTCAATTAATTTTAACTTTACAACTTATCAACTTTAATCATCAAACCATTTAATGAATTAAAGTTAGTCAACAATTGCAACTCAAGCCATTAATAAAATATCATAACTTAAAATATTCATAATTTGATTAATTTAATCATTTAACAATTAAATAAATAATTAATTAATTAAATATATATATATATAATATATGTATTATATTTACAATAAATATCAAATACATATATATTTATGATATTAGTCAAATATCTGAATTTGACAATTAATTAATGTGTATTTGAATTAATCTAACATTAAATACAAATACATAAAAATTAAGGAAATGACTATCGGGTCCCTACACATGTATTTTGCGTTTAACCTCTAAACGACTTTATAAATAATCAAAATTATTTATAAATATTGCCCTAGTGCTCTACGAGTATGTTTCATTAGTGAGACTCTCTAGATTCAGGCATATCCGTCACGAAATCCAATTTCGTGTCCATAATTTATCCACCCGTAAATTATGACGAACACGGAAAAACTCACTGAATCATACAGGTCGAGGTCATGGAAAATGTATAATTCCACCGTCACAGGTATCCGGATAAATCTCAGAGATATAGATGTAAACGTCAAATCTCTATAGGGATTATCCAGTCGACTATTCTATTAGCAATCTCAAAAAGAACATTTAGAACTAACTTCTAAATTGTACCACGGGCCCATGGTTTTTATCTGATTGCTAATCATATGGACTACCTATGCTCTGATACACAGAACTGACGGATCATATCTCGATACACACAAGACACCCTGAGGATCTATCCACACCCAACGAACAGGCGGATGTGTGATCTAAATAGATCGGTGATGTGACTGTCATCTAAGTATGGAAGATGTCTCATGCGCCCACAATGGTATCTCAAGTCAAAGAATCACAAGTGCTACTCAACCCGATAAGATTCTTATTGACGTTGGTGTACCATCCATTAAGAATCTTTGGTGAGTCGTTCAGTGTTTATCCGCTATAAACACCTACATGTCTATACTAGTCTCCAAGACTTATGGTTCAATGAAAAACCATTGGAATCATATATTCCAGTATACGACATGTACCAATCTCAGCGGGTTTACTATACTGACCAAGTAGTGTAAACCTTGACCAAGAACTGTCTGAGAATGACAACGTCATGATACTACTCAATTTCAGTTGCGACGTTTTTACAACAGCACCATGACTAGTCCTTTACTATATTAAAAGATACATTATATTATAGAAACTGCATATATTATTCATAATAATAACGTTTTACAGTAGTATTCATAAAGAAATACAACCGGGAATTGGCACTCTGAGCACCAACCCCAACACTAATGGTGCTGGGTTTGAACACATATTTTATGGACTTGGTTTGTTAAGAGATGAGATTTATTTGGCTGTGTTCCTCTCATAAAATAAGGTCTTAAGCCTTGATTTGTTATGCACTTATTTTTCACGCAAGTACTTGTTATGTTTTGGTGTTTATGTCATATGCATGTGTGTAGTATTTAGAAAAATCTAAAGTGATGCATATTATTTCATGTCATAAACAGCTGAATACTGACAAGGTATCATTGTACTTTCTTGAAGAACTATTTCAGTCAATTTTGTTAGTTTTTATTTTTACCTCATTATGTGCTTGTGTATGCTTCAAGTTTATGCATATATATTCTCTTTACATATTTATGAGTGTTTACTTCCCGTATGAATTTGTGCTAACTTAGTAGAGCTGTTAGTGGGGGTGAGTCATATTTTCATATACTCTTGCATATGTTGTTTATCCTGGTACATTCACCATTTGTCATTTCGTGATAAAAAGAGGGAGAATGGTATATGTGAGAGTAATATATTGGGATTCATAGTATATCCATTTGATATTTTTGTTTTAAGGGGAGGAAGATCAAATGGGAGTAGGATATCTACTATCTATTTATACATGCATGAGTTTATCACTGCTTTATCTGTTCTTTATAATCTTTGTGCTTTTCACGGTATGTTGCAGTTTGTGGATGTTTCAGGTAAGCAGATTTGGTAACTGTGGTGGCATTGATTTCAAGACTACTTAGTTAGGTATTAAATCAAGTCTTATTGTAACAAGTCACTGTCGTGATGGTTGGCAGTTGGCTATTTTCCTTTTTAGGTCTGTTACCGTAGTCTTTGTATTATGTAGTATTTTATCACGGAATGCCAAAGAGGGAGATTGTTAGTTCCATTTTTATTGGCAATATCTGTAACAAAATAAGTTCAATTGAGTAGTAATAAGTCTTGAAGAACTTGGAGCAATTAGACTGGTATTTGATAAAGCTAGAGCAAACTTCATTAGTTCTTCGTTCGTTGAAGCGTTCGAACATGTGACGTTAGTGGCACGTTCGCTGTTGGTTTCGAATGAAATATTCCAGAGAGCAAACGTTCGTGGTCGTTCGAGTAAGCGTTCGAATGAAACATTCCAGATAGCAAATATTCGTGGTGCATTCGAGTAAGCGTTTGAACGAACCTTTCCAGAGAGCACGTGTTCGTGGCACGTTCGAGTGGCGTTCGAATGCCCATGCGGAACTGAGTTATTTTGGACGTGTTTTTAACCTAATTTGGTATTGGAAAGCCTCTCTTTTTACCCTACCTATATAAAGAACACATAGCCACCTTCCTCATTGGGTTGAAAACATATTCCTCTAAGCCACAAAACCTTCATAGCTTTCAACCTACTTGTTCATCACAGAACTTCATTGATTCTCTTGTCTTCGTGTTTCCTGGCGACATAGAACTTTGATAAACCATCAAAACAAACAAACCAACCTCCTAACCCTTCAGAGTTCTCAAGGAGGAAGATTGGCAACCAGAGTTTCGGCATTCAGAGCTACATAGTTGATTCACTCAAAGACTTCAGAGGTTTTGAAGAAAATCATGGTGTGCGGGCTTGAGGAGTTCCTTGAGTTCTTGCAATCTAGAAGTATTAGAGTCGGTGGAGTTGTCGACATACGTCTTTTACCATCGCTGTAAGTTTTTCTCTTGATAGTGGATTTGGGCTGGTAACCGAGATACCCAGAGCAGTTTTTTACTCGCACGAGTTTTCCACTTCGTCACCAAAATATTTGTGTTGATTTTGTGTGATTGCTTTTAATATTCTGCATTATATTTTAATTGTTTGATATTGAGGTTGCTTGTTAGAAATCCATAAAATCAATAATCATGACTTATCTTGATTTATTATGTTAATTCCACATAGGGTCAGAACTTTGGATAATTACGAATTTTCATTAGGTTTTTCCAATATCTTGAAAATATTAATAATTACGAACTTCCATTTACCAAGATTACATATCACTAATCTCTGTTTCTAACCCTTTGTAAAACCAGAAACTAACAAACATAATCGCTAGATGATAAACAAGATCGAATTCAGAATGTACAAAGCAAAGAAATTACCTCACACAAGAACACAAAACAAGTACTTTATGAACAAGCATTATGCCAAAAATAATTTTTACTAATACTACGTTAGTGACACTTTTAATTACGCATCATCTCTCTTGCGCGCGAACAATACAAATTTGAAACCCTAAGGTCCATTAAATTCATTATAAAAACTACAAACCCTAACTTTTAACTTTCATTTTTATGACCTAAAAACTTATCCTTTCTTTTTAAGTTTATTAATTTTTTAAATTTTCAGATGGACATCAAACAAAGACAAGCGGAGCTAATCCATCACTTCGTGGAGGCTCCTAATCAGAAAGGTGCGGATCTCGTCTCCATCATCGTCGATGCCACTTCTCATCCCTCGCTTTTTGCTTTTTTTGAGATTCTTGCTGTTCCCAATGTTGCCTAAGTATTTCTATAATAAATCCTATTTCGCGATGTTTTTTGTGTTGATTGAGTTAGAGATTATATTATGTTTTGTGGAAAGAAATTTACCTTCTATTTGGTTGCTAAGAAAATGGAGGAAAAATGAATTTTCTTTATCCTTGATCAATTTTCTAAATATGGACGGTCTTTATGTGGTTTATTTTCTTTTTTCTCAATCAAATTTCTAAATATGTTTTGTTATTGTGTAATTGCATACCTTTTTGTTTCAATATTGTCTTTTGGGTTCATATATGCAAGAACTTATGAAATGAATTATTATATTTCATATTGGTTTCATGGTAATTAGATTTTTAATAATGATCTCTATTGCTTTTATAAGTGTTTGCACAATTTTCTGCCTGAAGAAACGTGTAAGGTTCAAACCTCCTAAGACAAAATCTCAGTAAAGGGTGTTTGATTAAGTGAATAAGCCTCCAAGGGGCATAAACACACAAATTACAGTCCTAAAGATTATAAAACTACGAAATAAAAAATAAGATGCTCGTTTGAGTCTTCATTTTGATCGGGGCTTTTTCTCTTCGCATGAGTGAGCCTTTTATAGTGGAATTTGTAAACTGCTCGGACGGTTTCAGTTCATAACTTCTCTGCAACCGCTGGATGACGTCTTCAACCGCTGCCTGATCATGGGGAAAACTGTCGGAGTGTGCGCAATGAACTACCAAGTCGTAGGTGATACTATCTCAACCGTTTAAATCGTGAGATCAACCGAAGAATGTGTTCAATCGTCCAGACTCTCTGAGTCGTCCTAGTTGTTGGGCGACCTCCCTGACTGCTCTCATCGTCCTCGTCCTAGGTTCGAATCGCCCTGCGGAGTGATACACGCTCATCCTACTTGTTTTTGTCCTTTACTGACTCCTTCGTTTTAGGGTGACTTTCTTTTATCAACAATAAGTTTTATATATAAATAAATGTCATCCTTTTTGGTATTTTATCTTTTCTTGCCACATGCTTTTTGGTTTTATAAGCTATTGCTTTTATAAGTTTTATATATAAATAAATGTCATCCTTTTTGGTATTTTTTTCTTTTCTTGCCACATGCTTTTTGGTTTTATAAGCTATTGCTTTTATAAGTTTTATATATAAATAAATATCATCCTTTTTGGTATTTTTTCTTTTCTTGCCACATGCACTGAACTGGCAACTGCTTGTGGTTGTAAATTGCTTGATTCATTGTACTTGCTATGCATAATATGCATTTTAATGCATGCAGTAGTATATCTTACAAAAAGACTATTTCCCTGATGTTTTCTAAATATGGAATCGATTCTTTCATTACACTATTCCATTTACAGCTTAAAAGCCTGCAGCTGCCTGGCCAATCATATCGTTTCTGTTCTCTTAAAATTTGCTCAAGTGGAGGTAAGTTTTTGTCTGGATACCCATTTGTGTATTTGTGAAGAATCCAGCTGCATGTCATTGTCACCCACCATTGAATAAACCTCCATACAAATTTTAGGTGGAGTTTGAAAATGATGAAAGTTTCCAAACTACTTTAGGTGGAGCGTTATTCCTTTGTTGACAATTTAGGCCAGAATTTTACTATAAATAGGAAGCTCATTTAAGACCTCAAACCATCTCAAAAATTAAGCTTTAAGGCAAGAAAGATTAGGGAGTGTAAAGAGAAAATGAGGTTTTTTGAAAAGTTTGTAGTACTTGTAAATTCTATTCTTGTAGTAATAAAATCGTTTTTCCTCAAAAACACACTTCAGTGATCAGAGAATCACAACAAGTGGTATCAATAGCTTTAATTATACATTTGGGTCGTAAAACCGAAGAACATAACTTGATTCCGAAAATTCGGATTTTGGGAAAGTTGTCAAAAATTATTTTTGAGCATATCATCAGCTTGTTCACGTCGAGACGAGCACGATGGTATTTTCCGGTGATCAAACCGGCGTCCAGAAACTTCGCACGCGCCTGCAAGTGCCAGAGAAGAAGCTGCTCACGCGTCCCAAGTGCCTGCTGGAGGTTAAGACGACCACGTTTAGCGCCACGGCAGCGCACAGTCAGCGCCGCATCAGCACACAGTCAGTAGCCACGTCAGCCCACGTGATCACCACATTAGCGTCCAGTGTGTGCACAGTTAGCAGCCACATCAGCGACACATCAATGCCATGTGTCAGACACGTCAACAAGCGGGTCCTATTTCTGCCACATCATCAGACACGTCAACATTCCTGGTAAATTTCATATATCCCATGAAGTCTCTAAAATTTATATTTTAGCCCTAGAAATTTTTAAAAATTTATAAATCGGCCCTTGAGTCGGATTTGAACCAACGAAGTGTCTAATCCATTGTTTTCCACCATTTCGGACACAACGGTGACCTCCGATTTGTAAAATCAGTTCTGATTTTATCCTATTTTTTTCATGTTAAACTTAAACTTAAAATGGAAATGGAAGATTCTTTTTCTGGTGCGATGATCAAGCTGACAGAAAGTAATTACTCCATTTGGAGGCCTCAGATGATAGATTATTTACACTGTAAAGATCTGTTCGATATTATCGAGGTGAAGAGAGTGAGACCAAAATTTGTTAAAGAGTATGACTTCAATAAACTCAAAAATAGAACTGGGCTCAAATTAGGCAATAGATCAGCCACAGTGTCTTCCAACACGTAGCACATGATACAAATACTTATGAAAAATGGATAAAATTAGAAGACATGTTCCAAGCAATTACAGCTCAGAATAAAGCCTTAATAATGAGGGGTTTGGTGAACCTGAAGCTACGGAGTGGAACTTCCATTGTAGAACACAACAATAAGTTCCAAAGCCTGGCGAACCAGTTTTCTACAGTAGACATGCAACTGGGAGATGAAGTTCAAGCTCTCTTACTACTCAGTTCTCTTCCTGATAGCTGGGAAACTGACCAGCGTAAACACACGCGTATAACGCAAGCGCACGTATCGTTCAAGTAGTATAAAAAGTATCGATCCCACGAGGACTTAATATCTAAGCTATTAATTTTATGAGGTCAAATGATTACTAGTATCTAACAGGTTGTTTGATTGAGTAGAAATGGTGACGATTCTAAATTTAAAAACAAGTAAATAAAATTATTCGAAAGTAGATTTTAAGAAAATTCAATATTAAAAACTATCTAGAGTTGTGATTTCTTTCTAATATCTTTTAAAAGATGAAGTGGTTATCTTAAAGTTGGGTAATATATCGATTAATTAACCTGGAACATTAAATTATGTGTAAGCCTCTGTCGATGGTCAGGCACAAATACCTAGTTTAACTCAATTGAACCATATGTCTATGTCAACCAAATTATATGGATTCATTAAGTTTAAGTTCCAATTATGGCTACCCCCGCCCGACAGGTATATGTCTATCCTGTAAGGAAATCTATTAAAGGGTTATTTATCCTCAAGGAAGATCGTGAGCTATTAAGTCTAAGACTAAAGCCTAGAATCCCTATGTCTAGTTCATTTTAGATTTACCAGATCAATTTTATTAGTGGCCAGTTAATAAAAAGCATTAAGATTAAGACTCAATAAATAAATCTTTATATTACCCAAACTATAATCTAACCTCTTATAAATCGGTGATATTAAAAGTCATCACAACCCCAGATAACTAATTTAGTTACAACACATAACTAGGGCTAGTAAAAACATGAAAATAAAAGACATAAAGTAAAAATGCGGTAAAGTAAATACTGAAAAGTAAATTACAATAAATTAAAATTCTAAGGTAAAAGGAATTACTTTTACTACTAATAATTTAGATATCTCCATAATATAACACATAAACTTGTGATAACATTACCAACCAGCCATATAGGCGGTATCCTGATTAAGTCAAATTAAGTCCAACTAGCCATTAAGGCGGAACCAAAATAAACCTGCCATATAGGCGGTAAGAAAATTTAATTACCAACCGACCAATCTGGCGGTATCCTTGATTAGTCAGGTTTAAACTAGATTAAAATGAATTATCAACCGACCAATCTGGCAGTATCCTTTTTAAGTCAATATTTTAAATAGTGAATATATTATATTTAAGGGAGATTAATCTAAATAGCAATAGTAAAATAATTACATTTCACCCTAGCTGGGGAAGTTACCTCCTCATGGTGAATAGTAAAAATTGTAAAAATAAAGAAAGTAAATTACTATAATTACAAAAAGTAATTAAAATTAATTACAAAACTTAAATTAAAAGAAACTAGAGAGAGAAACTATCTATTTATATCAAGGAAATGAGAGAGAATGGTACAACTGAAACTGAAATCTCGAGCTCAATTTATAGGCCTCGGTGGGCTCTGGGCGTCGCGACGCCAAGGCCTTTGGCGTCGCTACGCTGGAACAGTTAGGCGTGGCACGCTGAGGTGATGACACGTGGCGATTCTGGATAAGGTGACACGTTGCAAGGTGGTTGGAGCTCAATTTTTGTGACACGTGGCGGCTTCTGATTGGTCGGCTCATATTCTTATCCGCTACGTGTCAGATAAGGATAAGTCAGTCAATAATTGATGCTGATGTGGCGCTGACATGTCGACACGTGGCAATTTGACTGTCGGCACCATAGAATTGCGACACGTGGCACTTTCTGATTGGATGATGATGATGTGGCGGTGAGGTGGCATGTTGACTCGGTCAACTGATGAAGTGGACGATGACGTGGCTGAAAGGTGGAGTGACATGTGGCGACACGTGGCGATGGCGACTGTCGGCACTGTAGGATGATGACACGTGGCACGGTGCATGTTAGCAGAGTCAAACTTTTCTCAGATTCTTACTTGTGGACCCAGCGGACGTTAGCACTGTTCGGCACATGTTAGGCGTCGCGACGCTTAAGGTCTTGGCGTCGCGACGCGCGAAATAACCATTTTGTCCTTTTTCCAATTTTCATTGTTTTGGTCCAAATTACCTCCAAAATGTCCTGAAACTTTATTTATCTACAAAATAACACAAAATGCATCAAAATATTGACAAAACTCAAGAAATTATACAAAATATTAGGTTAAATGAGTGGGAAATAGTGATAGATTTATCACTCATCACACCCTCAAACCTAACATTTTGCTAGTCCTCGAGCAAAACATAAAATAAAATAACATAATAAAATTTAACTAAGCCACTTTCGTAGGGATCACGGTTGCATTTAGCGTATGCAACAAGCCTTTAAACCCCTAGGTGTCCCTATTGGACGAGTTGTAGTCTCGCGAGGGTTTACAACAATGATACCCACAAATATTTTACAAAAGTAAAAAGTTAGTGAAACTATTGCACACAAAAGAAAAAAGACAAGCGAAAAGAGAATAAAGATGTTAGTGACTAATCAGGTTAAACTTCTACTCCAAGTTACTAGTTGTTTTCTTTCTTTCTAAATTACTGAATAAGTAAATTCTCCGATTATATTTACCATTCTTCATATACACAGCCAACAAAATATTAAACAACTCATTTTTACCTACAACAGTCATAAGTGCAGTTGATAAGAGAGTAATATTTTTGTCCTAAAGGTCTATCAGATTTCACACATTTTTGTAGCAATGGAATAATTTTTTTTCATTTTTCAGATTTTTTTCTTTGATTTTTTTCTCTATTTTTTATTTATGTATAATATCTTCCATCTATGTAACGAGCTTTGGGTCGGTGACTCCCAAACCATGTGGCTTTAGGGCACCAGGTGTTAAGACACCCCTACAGACTTAATTACTCAGACTTCAGATATATATATTTTTTGAAGCATTATTTGATCCATGTAGCGAGCTTTGGGCCAGTGACTCCCAAACCAGTTGATTTTTGGGCACTAAGTGTTAAAACACCCTTACAGACTTAATAACTCGGATCTCAGATTTTTTTTTTTACTCCATCACTTTTTGAGATGCTTCCTCCAATTAAACTAGAGCACTGAATATTACAAACTTTTCAATTTTAACTCATGTCCGTATGTTACTATGCATATTGATAATACCTGCCAACTGAGTATATGAAGATCCATTTTAGTCCATTTTATGGAGAATTCACAAATTAAATAATTTAAAAGGAAATAAACAAAAATTAACTTATTTCAAAATAGGTTTGAGATACGTCTCAGGAGTGGAAACTCCTTACTCAGCTATTTCTTACCAATTTCACCTTTTTTAGTCAAAATAAAAACACAAAAACACAAAATATTTTTGTAATTTTTGAAAAATTTTCAATTTTTTTTTTGTATTTTTCGAAAAATTTGGACTAAAAATAAAAATAACACACAACTAAAAACAAGATACTAATCAACTAATTCCCTCCCCCAAACCTAAATGAGACATTGTCCCCAATATCTTAAACAGTAGAAGAAGAGTTTAGAAGATAGTACCTGGTTAGCTGAAATTCTATAGGAAATTAAAGGTTAAGATCCAGATTAATCCGACGCCTCTTACCACGATCGTCTTCGGACCAATTTATCTTTGAAAGGATGGGGTCAACTTGTGGTTCATAGGCTAAGAGTTGGTCAATTAGATCCGGAGCAGTTCTGGCAGTGAAGATGAGTTCTTTCATAGGTTTTGACACGAACCCATTTCTCCGAGCATCATCAAGAAACACACAAAGAAAATCATAAAATCCTTCAATGTTGTACAATCCAAGCGGTTTCTGGTGTATGTTCAGGTTCGCCCAAGATAGCACTATAAAAATTTCCTCCAATGTGCCCAAGCCACCTTCCAAAGCAATAAAAGCATCAGAACGATTAATCATTTCTATCAATCGTTCAGACATACCTGGCATGATCAGTTCCTCTCCGTTTGATGGTTCAATAAGATTTTCCTCTGCCAAGGGTTTTGGGATGATTCCCAAAACATGACTGCCTTCTTCTTGTACGGCCTTTGAAACGATCCCCATTAGTCCCAGATTGCCTCCGCCATATACTAAGTGCATATTCCTTGCAGCTAAGACTCGACCCAGTTCTTGTGCTGCTTCTACATATTGTGGTTTAGTACCAACACTACTACCGCAAAACACACAGATGTTTTCAACTCGTCTTCTTGTAGTGGCTTCCATGTTTTACTCTGGATGTTTTCAAAAGTGCAATGATGAGTTGAATTTATAATACCTGAAAAGGTTGTGTAAAAATAGCACAAGTATCTTCCATATGACGATTAGTAGCAAAATAGTAAAATAATATCGTGATAGTCAAAAAGGTCTGGATCCTATCGGAGAAAACAAAAGAAAACAACAAAACAAATCAAAATTATCAGGAAAAGACAAAGAGATATAATATTTACAAGAAAAGTAACGGCTTGATTGACATCTATGCGTCATGGACAAACTTCCCATCCAATCTTCTTATAAATTGGCAAACAGGGTCTTTTTGAGTCAGATTCCCGAGACTTAACCGTTGTCTTTCCTTTTGGAATTGTGCATATAAAATGAAAATTTCATGACACAAACATCCACTGGGATGCGTCTCAAGAGTTTTAGATATGTCATCCAAAGACTCCTTACTCAAGCCATCCATAATGAAATTAATCTTATCTTTGCGGTTATCAGACACCATTCCTAAAGAACGACAACGAGTATTACAAAACAAACGAGCACATTTATAACAAACACACATTCTTTTGGCTCTTCTCTTTTTAGCATATGTGCTCTTTCCTAAACCAGACAGATGTGAAATAAAAGAGTCAGAAGACTCACCTGCCAATCGGACCCGTGCTTCAATAATCCAACGAATGTCAGTAGGAATACCTTTGATCATCAGTAGTCTCATCCGTTCCAAGCGAGCTTTGTAGACTTTCATCAGAGATTTTCGAGGGATAGAATGAAATTGCTAGAGAAGATTTGCGAGAGCTTCTTCCATCGTGAAATGAATTAATCTGCAAAAACTAAACACACAAAATTAAATCACACCAAATCACAATATATACAAAAATTGCATGGGTTGCCTCCCTGCGAGCGCTATGTTTAAAGTCGTCAGCTAGACGTGACTTCTCGAACGTTAAGCTGGATCTGAAAGTGTAACACTTTCTTTTTGTCACTCAAATGATTCTCCCCAGTAGTGCTTGACATGCTTGTTTTTAACCTTGAAAGTTTTGTTGGAGTCAGGATCATGTATCTCAAGGGCTCTATCTGGTAAAACCTTGGTGATCACAAATGGACCTGACCACCGTGATTTTGGCTTCCATGGGAAGAATTTCACCCTTGATTTGTTTAACAGTACCTTCTGCCATGGTTCCAATTGTATGCGCACTAACTTCTCATCATGTTTTTTCTTTGCCTTTTCTATGTACAATTTGGCATCCTCAAAAGACTGATTGTGAAATTCTTCCAATTTGTTGAACTGGTGGAACTTTTTCTCTTCTGTTGCTTGTAGTGCAAGAATTGGCTTTTTTTAGTACAAAAGATGCTTTATCTTCAGGCTCCACGGGAAATTGACATGTTTTAAGTTTGTCAGTAGAACTTTGCATTGCATTGGAGTTCTGAATGGTACTGTGTATCACATCAAGTCTGAAACATTCTCCTTCTTTTCATCACCTGGAAAATTCATGGCCTTGAAAATATTGAATGTTACTTCTTGGTCTTGTACCCTCATGGTTAGTTCTCTTTTTTGTACATCAATAATGGTTCGACCTGTAGCCAAGAATGGTCTCCCGATGATGATTGGCACGTTTGCGTCTTCCTTCATATCAAGGACAATATAATCTGCAAGGAACACTGAAACTGCCAGGATCTTTCAACTTTGGAGGAAGTTTTCTCTAAATGATGGCGCTGCATTCTTCTGATAATTCTACTGTCTCATAATCTCCCAATCTCTGCTTTCGTGAAAGAATGTCTTTCATAAATTTGGCATAGCTGGGCATTTGTTCCAACGCTTCTGCAAATGGAATGTTGATATGCAAATTTTTGAAGATCTCCGGGAATCGAGAAAACTGCTTGTCCAATTTGTTCTTCTGAAGAAGCTGAGGAAAATGTGGAGGTGGAGTGATCTGTTCTTTTTCCCTTGCTTATTTTTCCTCCATCTGTTGCTTTGTTTCTTTAAGAACTTCCTCAGCAGTTATTTTGGCTCCAACATCTTTATTGATTTCAGTACCACTTTTTAATATGATGGCATGACATTGCTCCTTCCCCATGTTCCTTGGATTTGGCTCTATGTTGCTAGGAAGGGTACCTGGCGGTCTGTAACTCTGAGCATTGGCCAGTTGTCTCATTTGATTCTCCAGTGCTTTAATATAAGCCGATTGACTTTGAATTAATACTGATTGGGATTGAAACATAGCATCATATCTTGCTGCTTGAGAGTCGTGTTTTGCTTCTATCTTTTTCAAGTGGATCAACACTTATGTTATTCCTGATTCATTTGTCTGCTCCTGGCCTTTGTTTTGTTGTTGGAATCCAGGTGGTGGGTTGTTCATTTGCCCTGAATTGTTGCTCCATGTGAGATTGGGATGATTTCTCCAACCTGGGTTGTAGGTGTTGGAATATGGATTGTTCCCCTGTCTGTTGAAATTGTTGACATAATTCACTGTTTCTTTATGTTGGTTGAAAGATTCTGACTCAGGTGCTCCTCCAAATGGTGAACTTGTGGATCCAGTGGTAAGAGTCTCCATAAATTTGCATATCTTATCTAGCTTGGCGTTGACTGCTGTATTGGCTCCACTTTCATAAATTCCTGTAATTCTTTGGATCATGCTCCTTTCTGTTGGCCACAAGGAATCATTGTTGGCCATTTCTTCGATTAGGTCTCAGGCTTGATCTTCTCTTTTTGCCATTAAAGCTCCTCCAGCAGTAGCATCGATTGTGTTTCTCATTATTCCAGTTAGTCCATTATAGAAAGTTTGGACTTGTAGCCACTTTGTGATCTCATGATGAGGAAATTTCCGGAGTAAATCTTCGAATCTTTCCCAAGCTTCGCAAAGGGATTCTGAATCTTACTGCACGAAGGATGTGATGTCATTCCTTAACTTTACAGTTCTGGCTGGTGGAAAGTACTTTGCAAGGAATTTGGTGGCTAGAGTGTTCCAAGTTATGATAGAACCTGCTGGTAACGAATGTAGCCAAGCTTTAGCTCTGTCTTTCAAGGAATATGGAAAAACCCGCAGTCTCATTGCTTCTTCAGCTGCTCGGTTGTAATTGAAAGTACCGCAAACTTCCAGGAAGTTGCTGATGTGGGAAGTAGGATCATCAGTTGCATTTCCCCCAAATTATACTGACTACTGAATCATCTGGATGCATATTTTGATGTCACACACATTTGCTGGTAAAGGAGGAAGTACAATACAGGAAATGAAGTCGTCGACCACCGGAATGGTTCTGTCTTGAATGGGAATCGGTGGTGCAACGTTCAAAGGTTCAGGTTCCATGTTGACTAAAGCTTTTTGGCCTTCACGCCTTTCTCTTCTCAACTGTCTGATGATTCTTTCAATTTCGGGGTCAAGCGGTCGGAGTTCAAAGCTTCTGGTTCGTCTCATGTAGTTTCTGAGAACCTGAAACATAAGAAAACAACAATAATAAGTAAAAAGAAAATTAGATACAAGTAAAGGTATCTAACCTTAAAACTAATAGTGAAAGATAAATAAGTCCCCGGCAACGGTGCCAAAAACTTGACCGGCGTAAACACATGTGTATAACGCAAGCGCACGTATCGTTCAAGTAGTATAAAAAGTATCGATCCCACGAGGACTTAATATCTAAGCTATTAATTTTATGAGGTCAAATGATTACTAGTATCTAACAGGTTGTTTGATTGATTTGAAATGGTGACGATTCTAAATTTAAAAACAAGTAAATAAAATTATTCGAAAGTAGATTTTAAGAAAATTCAATATTAAAACTATCTAAGGTTGTGATTTCTTTCTAATATCTTTTAAAAGATGAAGTGGTTATCTTAAAGTTGGGTAATATATCGATTAATTAACCTGGAACACTAAATTATGTGTAAGCCTCTGTCGATGGTCAGACACAAATACCTAGTTTAACCCAATTGAACCATATGTCTATGTCAACCAAATTATATGGATTCATTAAGTTTAAGTTCCAATTATGGCTACCCCCGCCCGACAGGTATATGTCTATCCTGTAAGGAAATCTATTAAAGGGTTATTTATCCTCAAGGAAGATCGTGAGCTATTAAGTCTAAGACTAAAGCCTAAAATCCCTATGTCTAGTTCATTTTAGATTTACCAGATCAATTTTATTAGTGGCCAGTTAATAAAAAGCATTAAGATTAAGACTCAATAAATAAATCTTTATATTACCCAAACTATAATCTAACCTCTTATAAACTGGTGATATTAAAAGTCATCACAACCCCAGATAACTAATTTAGTTACAACACATAACTAGGGCTAGTAAAAACATGAAAATAAAAGACATAAAGTAAAAATGCGGTAAAGTAAATACTGAAAAGTAAATTACAATAAATTAAAATGCTAAGGTAAAATGAATTACTTTTACTACTACTAATTTAAATATCTCTCATAATATAATATATAAACTTGTGATAACATTACCAACCAGCCATATAGGCGGTATCCTGATTAAGTCAAATTAAGTCCAACTAGCCATTAAGGCGGAACCAAAATAAACCTGCCATATAGGCGGTAAGAAAATTTAATTACCAGCCGACCAATCTGGCAGTATCCTTGATTAGTCAGGTTTAAACCAGATTAAAATGAATTATCAACCGACCAATCTCGCGGTATCCTTTTTAAGTCAATATTTTAAATAGTGAATATATTATATTTAAGGGAGATTAATCTAAATAGCAATAGTAAAATAATTACATTTCACCCTAGCTGGGGAAGTTACCTCCTCATGGTGAATAGTAAAAACTGTAAAAATAAAGAAAGTAAATTACTATTATTACAAAAAGTAATTAAAATTAATTACAAAACTTAAATTAAAAGAAACTAGAGAGAGAAACTATCTATTTACATCAAGGAAATGAGAGAGAATGGTACAACTGAAACTGAAATCTCGAGCTCAATTTATAGGCCTCGGTGGGCTCTGGGCGTCGCGACGCCAAGGCCTTTGGCGTCGCTACGCTGGAACAGTTAGGCGTGGCACGCTGAGGTGATGACACATGGTGATTCTGGATAAGGTGACACGTTACAGGGTGGTTGGAGCTCAATTATTGTGACACGTGGCGGCTTCTGATTGGTCGGCTCATATTCTTATCCGCCGCGTGTCAGATAAGGATAAGTCAGTCAATAATTGATGCTGATGTGGCGCTGACATGGCGACACGTGGCAATTTGACTGTCGACACCATAGAATTGTGACACGTGGCACTTCCTGATTGGATGATGATGACGTGGCGGTGAGGTGGCATGTTGACTCAGTCAACTGATGATGTGACGATGACGTGGCTGACAGGTGGAGTGACACGTGGCGACACGTGGCGATGGCGACTGTAGGCACCGTAGGATAATGACAGGTGGCACGACGCATGTTAGCAGAGTCAAACTTTTCTCAGATTCTGACTTGTGGACCTGGCGCACGTTAGCAGTGTTCGGCATATGTTAGGCGTCGCGACACTTAAGGTCTTGGCGTCGCGACGCGCGAAATGACCATTTTGCCCTTTTTCCAATTTTCACTGTTTTGGTCCAAATTACCTCCAGAATGTCCTGAAACATTATTTATCTACAAAATAACACAAAACACATCAAAATATTCACAAAACTCAAGAAACTATACAAAATATTAGGTTAAATGAGTGGGAAACAGTGATAGATTTACCACTCATCATAAACATTGGTGGTTACTCTCAATAATTCGGCTCTAGGAGACAAACTTACTATGCCTGGGATAAACGATGCCCAGCAAAATGAAGAGGCCAGATGAAAAGACATGGGCACATGATCAGACACAAGCCCTTGTCACGGAGAATCGAGGATGAGAACAAGATAAAAATTGAGGTAGAGAGAGAGATAGAAGCAAAAGTATAGGCAAATCCACATACAGGAGAAAGCATACCTACAAGTGCTACTATTGTGGCATAAAAGGCCACTTAAAAAAGAATTACCGAAAAATGCAATAGAAGCAAGGTCAAGGTAATTCCCAGCCGAAGAACAACGATGTTGAGACACTAGTAGTTGCCTCGGGAGATGTAGCTTTCTACTCCATCCAAGAAGAAGTATGCCTTCACACCGCAACTTAAGATGGTGAATGGATGGTAGATATTGTAATATACTACCACGTCACCATTCACAGAGATTTCTTCATAATATATAAAGCATGAGACTTTGGAGCAGTGAAGATAGGAAATATTAGTTCCTCTCAAATAGTGGGAATTGATGATATTCAAATGCGGAAAAATATATGGTATACAATAACCCTGAAGGAGGTGAGACATGTTCCAGAACATCGACTCAATCTACTCTCAGGGGTAGCCCTTGACAAATAGGGCTATGCTAACCACTTTAACAATGGCACATGGAAAATTATAAAAGGTTACATGGTCTCTCGATGGCATATTTGTGGCACTTTATACAAGACTCATGTGAAGATATGTGTAGAGAGCCTCAATATATCTGAACATGAGGCTTCTCAAAATGTGTTTCACTAAAGACTCGGCCACATGAGTGAGAAAGTGTTGTCAACCCTTATAAAGAATGATCTAATCACTGTCTCCAAGAATGTTGCTTTAGATCCTTGCAATCACTGTCTATTCGATAAGCAACATGGAGTCTCCTTTAATTTCTCTTCAACAAGAAGATCATAGTTGCTCAGTCTGGTGCAATCTGATGTTTGTGGTCCCTTAAAGGTTAATTCACTAGGCGGTAAAAAATATTTTCTGACTTTCGTTGACAATGCTTCTCGAAATATGTGAGTGTATTTTCTGAAAATAAATGATCATGTCCTGGAATATTTCAAAATATTGCATGCCATGGTAGAGCGTGAAACAGAGAAAAAATTGAAGTGCCTAATCACAGATAATGGAGGTGAATAACATCCATAGAGTTCAACGTCTACTATGGAAGCCACGACATTCGATATGAAATGACTATTTCATGCACTCCACAACATAATGGTGTTGCTGAAAGAATGAATCACACCATGATGGAGAAATTCATAAGCATGATCAGAATGACTAAGCTGCCAAAGCCATTCTAGGGAGAAGTTGTTCGTGTCGCCTGCTACTTGATCAACAGATCACCATCTGTACCGTTGAATTTTGAGACTCTGAAGAAAGTGTGATCTGGTAAAAATCCCTCATATTCTCACCTTAGAACATTTGATTGTTTAGCCTTTGCACACGTATCCAATGAGCTCAGGCAAAAGCTCGATGCAAGGGCTACTCCATGCATCTTCATAAGCTATGAAGACGAGAAATTCAGATACAGGTTATGAAACCCGAAGGAAAAGAAGATAATCGGAAGCAGGGATGTAGTGCTTCTTAAAGATGGGACAATAGAAAACATTGAAAAGCCCAAGATGTCTTCTAATTCTAGTGCCGACAAAATCGATTCAAATTCAGACACAACCCAAGCACCAACACGAGTGGCCACATATAATGATGGGGTCTATCATATGTCAGAAGCAGAACCAGATGAGGAAGATGGTGTTGAGCAGGGGGCTGCAACTCGCTCTATTAGAGGCTGCATGATCATCCATATATTTGGATGACAACAGACCTCTAGAAATTAGTGAACCTCCAGTACGAAAATCTGAGCGAGGTCGGATTCCATCAAACAGATACTCAGGATCTCACTATATTCTGCTTACTAACGAGGGGGAGCCAGAAAGTTTCAAGGAAGTTGTATCTCATAAAGACAAATGAAAACGATTGCATGCAATGCAGGATAAATTGACAGAAGAACCATACTTATGAGATAGTCAAGCTCCCGCAAGGCATGAAGGCACTGAAGAACAAATGAGTGTTCAAGCTGAAGAAAGATGACAGCGGAAATATGGTGAAACACAAAGCCTGGTTAGTAGTCAATGGATTCCTATAGTAAAAAGGAATCGACTTTAATGAAATCTTTTCACTAGTTGTAAAATGGCTTCAATCCGAGTTATCTTAGGATTGGTAGCCAGTTTAAACTTAGAGCTTGAACAGAGGGATGTTAAAACATCATTTCTTCATGGTGATCTAAATGAAAATATTTACATGGAGCAGCCTGAAGGTTTCAAGGTTTCAGGAAAAGAGAACCTTGTTTGCAAACTGAAGAGCCTGTATGGCCTCAAGCAAGCACCAAGGTAGTAGTACAAAAAGTTTGACTCGATCATGGTAGGTCAAGACTACAAAAGAACTGCAGCGGACCATTGTGTCTACATTCAAAGGTTTCCGGATGGAAATTTCATTGCTCTTCTACTATATGTAGACGACATATTGATCGTTGAACAAGATGCAGCGAAGATCAGCAAACTGAAGAATGAACTCTCTAAGTCTTTCGACATGAAAGACTTAAGACCAGCTCAACAGATTTTGGGAATGTAAATAGTTCAGGACAGACAGAAAAAAGGTTGTGGCTTTCATAGGAGAATTATATTGAATGGATAATCAGGAGATTCTATATACATAATACCAAACCTGTCAGCATTCCGCTAGCGCATCACGCAGTGAGTCTAATGAGCTAGCTCAACAGAATGATATTGCTCACGCAGTGAGTCTAATGAGCTGTTTTCTTTCTAACCCCGAAAAACAACACTGGGAGGCATTTAAATGGATTATGAGATACCTTAAGGGTACATCAAAGTTATGTATATGCTAAGGGGGAACTGATCCAATCTTGGAAGGCTATACAGATTCAGATATGGCAGAAGATCTTGATGGTAGAAAATCTACATCAGGTTTTATCTACACTTTTGCAGGGGGAGTTGTGTCATGGCAGCCAAGATTGCAGAGGTGTATTGCATTATCCACAACAGAAGTAGAGTATATTACAGCAGCGGAAGCAGGAAAGGAAATGTTGTGGTTAAATTATTTTCTCCAAGAATTAAGGATAAAATAGACAGAATACAAGATACATTATGACAGTCAGAGTTCTCTGGACTTGAGCAATAACTCAATGTATCATTCCCGAACGAAGCACATCGATATTCGCTATCAATGGATACGCGAGGTGATGGATCAATAACTGCTGAGACTAGTAAAGATCCATACAGATGAGAATCCAACTGACATGTTAACAAATGTGATTACTCGGGACAAGGTAAAGTTTTGTAGAGACATAGCCGGGATAGTTGTCAGATGACAATCGTTACGGATGCAACTGGAGTGGGAGAATTGAAGAATTCAGCTGCATGCCATTGCCACCCACCATTGAAGAAACCTCCAAACAAACTTTAGGTGGAGTTTGAAAATGGTGCAAGTTTCCAAACTATTTTATGTGAAGTATTATTCCTTTGTTGACAATTTAGGCCAGAATTTTACTATAAATAGGGAGCTCATTTGAGAGCTCAAACCATCCCAAAAATTAAGTTTTAAAGTAAGAAAGTTTAGAGAGTGTAGAGAGAAAGTGAGGTTTTTTTGTAAAGTTTAAATACTTGTGTATGGGCCAAATTTGGACCCAAAGGTAAAATTGACTTTTCGCTTCAGGCCCTACACCAGTGGTAGCCCAATCCCTCTGGATAATACCCAGAATAAATTGGGCCAAAGACCAGACTACATCCTCGGGCCCACGTTCAAAGAGAGCCATACCCAACGAGCCTTTGACTGATCAGTTACTTCAATCTGAAACGTCCAGACTCATGAATATCTCACATAACTCGACAGTTTCCAACATCCAAAGGACGAGTAATTAAAGGTGATAAATACACACGTTTCCCGAGGGTATATATAAGAGAAGAAAGTCTACGAGAAAGAGGGGACTCTGATAGCTCAACCATATCCAACTTCTAGCTCTCCTACTCACAGCCTTGAGACATCCTCAAGTTCTCCGACCACCGACTGATCGCCCTCACGGCATCATAAGGGAATCAAGGTAATATCTGCCTTTGATCTCCATCCTACGCTATTTATAGCTCATCTCCTTTACTGACTTGAGCGTCGGAGTGCCCCCGGCACCCACCACACCGGTGGGCAGTACTCCCGCTCACTCTACATCTTTGTTTTGCAGGATCGCCAGTGCCCCCTTTCACGAAATCTCAATTGTGGACCTCGGGCGAAAACCAGCGTCCACAATTTGGCGCCCACCGTGGGGCCCTAGCGATTCATAGCATGCAAAGATCTCTCCATCTACGATCCTTTCAAACACCCATACAGTTGGTCACCTCAACAATCCTATCGTCTGATCCAATGTATCTGTAGCATTCGAGAATATGGCAAGAGGAAATCCACCATCAAATTACCTTCCACTTAATTACCAGAAAAACCACCATTGTTCTCCAACCGACCAAGCACAACAAACCCCTCACTATGTACAAGGAAATGTAAGTGTTTAAAAAGGAATCCACTTACTCCAGTCGACGTGTAAAGACCATCACTTGGACCATTCTACACATTTCCACCAAACCATATAAGAACACCCTCATAAACCCCCGGCTATAAAATGAAGTGATTGCCATCAACTCCAGACTACATGGAAGAACTGTCATCTTCTCCAAACGACATAGATGAATTCTTTTCAACTCCACCATTCGATACAAAAGGACTATCATCTCCTCCAGACTACGTTGAAGGATTATTGTCTCCATCATAGGACATGTAAGGTATGTCGTCATCCTCATAAATCATAAAATGATTGTTTTATATTATCTACATAGAATACATGAATTACCTCTAGCTACAGAATACGTAACAAATCAATCGTCATAACTTATAGAGTGTAGAATTTCATAGGCCTTAGTTAGGCCTAGTCGACTTCTATCACGAGTTGTAGATTGAGGAGTGGGGACCCTGTTGGTCCTTCATCGGGTCCACTCGACCATACTCCGAGCATTTATTAGGCCCAGACCTTCATGAAGGTCTTGTATAATGGAGACTCCCAGAGGTCTATTTCATATTCAACAAAGTGAGTAAATTCCCAAATGGATCTTTGTCTGGTTCGTTCGGTCATGGTCTCACGGACCAGGCCCGGTCAACTTTAGACTCTCATATACCCTCATTTGGTATGATGGAATGAAGGCTTTCTTGAACCATCATTAGGTCCAGTCGACTGTAGTATCCCGTAAGGTCTAATGGCATGCTATTTGAGACAATTAATACCCTACACACGAAAGAAAACAAAACAATTTTGCGTGTCTAAGCCCAAACGACGATTTGAGAAGAAAATGGGTCTTTAAAATAAAAGCCCAAAAGAAACAAAAGAGAGCCAAAACTTAGCTCATTCAGCATAAATAAGCACCCATTTCCACATCCAAATCAACAAGCACACCACAGGAAATACATGGCCCACATGCCAAATGAAGAAAGATGCCCACATGAATAAGCAGCTTGGGAGCCTGCGCTTGTCAGCTAGACCACTCGCCCAAGCCCCTGCTTTCTTTGCCAGCCCATTCGACCAACCCATGAGAGAAGCATGCCTAAAATAAACAAGCCACGTTGCCCGTGCATACCTCCAAAAAACGAGCAAGTCCCAGCCAACATATATCCCTCCAGCCGACACATTTGTATCTCCTTTCTGAGGTGGATCTAGGAAGTTGGGTTCACTAAATTCCATGATTCTGCACAACTGAATTAATCTCCCTTCAGCAGTATCATCACCAACTACCCTATTTTCAACTATGGGGGTTCGCGTGTCGTCTGAATGATCCGAACAGGGAAAAGTTGTTCTGGCCGAAACTAGATATCAACTGTCGAGTCAGAAAGGGCTGTTGTTTTAAGCTCGTCTCAATTGTCAATCACAGTGCATTGAGCGATGAAGACCATGAGTATGGAAAGTCAAAGAGGTCGACTAAACCAGATTTGTTTCCAAGATTTTCATTAAAAATCATTTGTGGCATTTCCTCGAGCGGTCGGTAGGCTCCAAAGAATATTACAAAGTTGCCCAGTCAATATAACTTTCAACAAGCTTCGTATAGCTACACGCTAACCTAAAGAAAGTCCCATGCCATGTGTTGCCCAAGATCATATATAATCTCAACAGACCATTCCAATGAGACCTAAAACAGGCTGAAATCGACAAGCATGGGAGCCCACAAGCGCCATACCGTCATCTTCAATCACAGGCCATGAGCAATCCCTAAGTTCACTACCTACAATGCAAATGAAGACTACACTACATGAAAATGTCGAATCAAGAAGAATGTTTGCAAAACAGTGGTAGAAGATTGCAAAACAAGTAACTAAGTGGCTGAAATTTGGGCACCTGTGAAGCAGGTACATTATGAGAAGCACACTACCTTCAAGCTTGATTCTACCAAGAACGTATCCAAAGAGAAGCGGTAAATAGAGAGCCCAAAAGCTCAATAGAACTAAACTCCACAACCTCAGCTTCTCAAATTAAGCAGGAGAGACGACATTCACCAATCCAACACACTGAACTCAAACTCCCACATCGTCTGTTGCAAAGGGATCAAAAGAAAGAAAACAATCACGGTACTCAGAGAGTGACCGATATCGCCTCACTCAACAACTATGGCCAAAACCTAAAATGACCAGCAACCGCGAAAGAATAGATTCATTCGTTCCCACTCGACAAAGCACACTGCTTATACAAGAATCCACTCGACGTCAAGTGCAATCACCTGATTAGAAGTCAGATGCCCTATTCAAATAACCTAGCTTCACACGACAGTCCACTACTCGTACGGACGCAGATCTAGACCAAACTGAACTCAGGGCTGTAAATCGAATTGAACCTGCGACCCCAAGGAACCATAGCTTCTTTGAGTCGATGAGGAGAGAATACAGAGGCACAAACAAGAGTGAGCGGTGAGGAGTTTCCATGCCACCTTCGGCATCGGCGCCACTACCACTATGCTTAACTCCTCGTTGATCGATCGTGCGAAGGGCTTTAAAATTAGGTCGGATGATGTAGCCCTCACGCATCTATCGTGTGGAGCTGAGTCCTCTGTGATAATCGAACGACAGCAAGTGACGCAGAAAGGAGCACTTCAATTAATCAAGCTGAATATAAGAGTGAGGCTACCCATCTGGTTTGTTCGGTCTATGAATTAGTACTTTACTTAGGCTGCTGTTTTGTTTGGAGTATGAGCTGTTAGTTCAACTACATGGGTCGGATTTCCCCTTCTTGGGTTGGTTTTGAAAGTCTGGAATGCTTGGCCTTTTGGGCTTGCTATAAGACTAAAACCACACTAAAGTCTCCCAAATTTACATAAGACTCGTATAAACCTTCATGAGAAGCTCTCTGACGTAAAAACTGATTTAGAAGCCTTATGAGATCCAGGAGACAATCTGGAAGATAAGAGAAGTAACCTTCCTCAGATATTAAATAAAAAAAAATAAAAAAATAAATAAAAAAAAAATCATTTGTATGACTTAAATCTTCCTGGACTCATCAAGTCCAGTCGACCGGGGACATCCCTCATTGACTCATGTCGAGTCAAGTTGTAGACATGGATCACACATGTCGAATGACTTATATCTTCCTGGACTCATCAAGTCCAGTCGACCGGGGACATCCCCCATTGACTCATGTCGAGTCAAGTTATAGACATGGTTTACAACATGTCGTATGACTTATATCTTCCTGGACTCATCAAGTCCAGTCGACCGGGGACATCCCCCATTGACTCATGTCGAGTCAAGTTGTAGACATGGATCACACATGTCGAATGACTTATATCTTCCTGGACTCATCAAGTCCAGTCGACCGGGGACATCCCCCATTGACTCATGTCGAGTCAAGTTGTAGACATGGATCACACATGTCGAATGACTTATAACTTCCTGGACTCATCAAGTCCAGTCGACCGGGGACATCCCTCATTGACTCGTGTCGAGTCAAGTTATAGACATGGATCACACATGTCGAATGACTTATATCTTCCTGGACTCATCAAGTCCAGTCGACCGGGGACATCCCTCATTGACTCGTGTCGAGTCAAGTTATAGACATGGTTTACAACATGTCGTATGACTTATATCTTCCTGGACTCATCAAGTCCAGTCGACCGGGGACATCCCTCATTGACTCGTGTCGAGTCAAGTTATAGCTATGGAACACATATGTCGTGTGACTGATAACCTGACCTTCATCTGGTCCAATTGATTGGGTACTTCCCCAATGGCTCTGGTAGAGTCAAGTTCATTATCCCGACCATCATCTGGTTCGGTCGTTTGGGTACTTCCCCAATGGCTCAAGTAGAGTCAAGATCATTATCCCGACCATCGTCTGGTCGATTGGGTACTTCCCCAATAACTCTTGTAGAGTCAAGTTCATAACTTAACATTCGTTTGGCTCAATCAATAGGCAGCATCAACGCTCGAGTACACCTACGACCCATGCGTCAAGTACTCTCCAAGCCAAGGACTCCTTGACTTAGAGAGTAGGGGACAAACTGTATGGGCCAAATTTGGACCCAAAGGTAAAATTGACTTTTCGCTTCAGGCCCTACACCAGTGGTAGCCCAATCCCTCTGGATAATACCCAGAATAAATTGGGCCAAAGACCAGACTACATCCTCGGGCCCACGTTCAAAGAGAGCCATACCCAACGAGCCTTTGACTGATCAGTTACTTCAATCTGAAACGTCCAGACTCATGAATATCTTACATAACTCGACAGTTTCCAACATCCAATGGACGAGTAATTAAAGGTGATAAATACACACGTTTCCCAATGGTGTATATAAGAGAGGAAAGTCTACGAGAAAGGGGGGTGGTCTCTGATAGCTGAACCATATCCAACTTCTAGCTCTCCTACTCACAGCCTTGAGACATCCTCAAGCTCACCTCACCACCGACTGATCGCCCTCACGGCATCATAAGGGAATCAAGGTAATATCTGCCTTTGATCTCCATCATACGCTATTTATAGCTCATCTCCTTTACTGACTTGAGCGTCGGAGTGCCCCCGGCACCCACCACACCGGTGGGCAGTACTCCCGCTCACTCTACATCTTTGTTTTGCAGGATCGCCAGTGCCCCCTTTCACGAAATCTCAATTGTGGACCTCGGGCGAAAACCAGCGTCCACAACTTGTAAATTCTATTCTTGTAGTATTAGAATCGTTTTTTCCTCAAAATATTTTTCAATGATCATAGAATCACAACAATTTACCCAATCTATTTTTTGCTTAGCAAACTTTCTTTTGTCATATGTTTTATTTAATGAAATCCACTCTCATGAATCTACTTTGTGATTCAGATAAAAGATATGGCTCTGTAGGATTGTTTGATAGAATCACTCAGGTAATAATATGAAGTAAAATTTTGAAAATAAAAATGATAATTTATATTGAATCGAACAAATAAAAAATGTGATATTATTGTGATGTTTTAATATCACTATATTAATGATATTATTGTGCCAGAATATTATTAATATTGTTATATCAGAAAATTATTGACACTAATAAATAGTATTAATAATCTATGATTTCTTAATTTCTGACACAATTAACAAGTGTCAATAAATTTTTTTTATTGATACTAGTTTAGTATCAATAAGATCTTCTGTGGCGTAACGCAAACAAAATTAGGTCAGATATACATGCGTACTGTAGCATAATTAACTTTCCCGTCTAAACATCAAATTTCTGAAATCTATCAATTAGTCCCCTAAACAATTTCTGTAACATTTGTAATCCAACCCCTACAATTTTCAGAACCACTCAAACATACCCTTTGCTGGATTTCGAACCACCTTATTCAACACATTCGCTGCTTCAATGAATCTAAAATTACAGGTCTCGTTTTAATTGAAAAGCTTCAGAATTTTAAACTCGAGGTTGGAAATATATTGACTTAAATTTTTACTTAAATTAGATATTAATATCTACTCATTCATTTAAGTTAATCCAATAATAGATAATGATGGATGAGTTCATATCATAAAAGCTACTTTGATTTTGAATATATGTGATTACTTAATTCAATGGTCTAATTTTTGAAATATAAATTTAAGTCAAAAGTTTTAATTAAAATATCTCCACCCTTTTCAAAATGTGATTTCTAATCTCTATATGAAGATTTGTCCTTCTACCCAAAAGCTAGTTAGGTTTTTGAGTTCGGTAGCCTTCGTTAGAAACTAAAAACAAAAGAGAACAAAACAAAGAATTCACACACACAACCATACGTAAAATTCATTTACTATTCATTGGACACACTTGGTTCAAGCCACCAGAAACTAACTTCCATGCATGAGAATCTAAAATACAAATGCTGCCTCTTCAAGCAGGAGACCCCCGGCCCAACAAAGATATAGAAACATAAATTGTGCTACACAAAAACCCCTAAACGTATCAACAAAGATCTAAGTTTCAAACAGGTAATGGGATTTAAGTCTGTAAAACCACAAAGATTTAGGAACTACACAAATTATTGTATATCAAACAAATGCTCCTGATCCGGAAACTTGAGATAACGAATCTTCAAACTTGTCATCATCAATCTTCTCAGAGCTCAAGCTTAATGGGATGTAGGATCTGAAGATATGCTCCATGTCAGGTGTTTCCTTCAATTCACAGCATGCAACTTCAAGAGCCGTGTGACAGAAAGATTTATAAAATTTCTTGTTACAAATGTAGGCAAAGATTAAGGACAATATAGGAAGTGGAATTAGGAGTGCAACGTAAACGAATTTCTTCGACCCAAAGTAACCAAACATAGTAATTTGGTACAGTAGCAGAGCAGCAACAAGGCGTATAAAAATGTGCGGCCACATTCTTCCATAACTCTCATATGATGGAACATAAACTTTAAGCGCCTGTTATTAATTAGCCACAAAACTCATAAACAAGAAATCATCATGTATGGAAAAAGCATACTAAAATTTCAGTGTCATTATAATTAGGAATTAGGATCCAATGTTGAGCATGATATGAACAATTATGAAATAAATGAGATTCATATTATATAAATCATGGCAATTGATTTGGTATTCAGTATAATCTCAGCTTAGCATTGAATCCTGACTGAAGAGTAGATAGGTGAAAATAAAAAAGGAGAATGGGCATTACCTGATTCCTAAGGATAAGCCATCCGAGGGCAAAGTACACAACACCAAATGGGATAATCAGAGGAGCTATGCAAGAGTAGCAGAGGACAATTATGAGAATAAGCATATCACCTGGAACTCTAGTTCCATAGCCAAGATCTCCAGGAAACCAAGCTTCTTTTAGTTCAGCTTCCGTCTTGCAAAGATACTTCCTCTTTAGATGATATAAAATCAGAGGAACTATTCGAGATAACTCAAGTCCATAGCCAACAAAGAACCTGAGGCCCATGATATTTGGGAAGTTATAACTTTTTGTCAAGAAAAGCATTATTCTGATAATAAGAAATGGTGACACTTGCAAGAAATAAAACGCCATAGATAAAAATGAAAAGGGGAGCAGATAATTCAAAATAACTGAAAAAGAGAGAATGACCAATAGAAGAAAAAAGGCAAAACAAAAGGATGATAGAATGTTGGGGCAAAGTAATTATTAGGTATTCTATTAAAATCTTAATTGACCGATATATTTTTACACTAAGGTCAGCTAATGGTCAACTAATATACAAATAGTAAAATGGAATTTTATCTTAAATTTAGAAAAAAAAATATAATATTTCAAAATTCGCAATATCCAGTTTTTATTTTGTTATAAATTTAATAGTGAAATATATCATGTGAAATTTAATCTTACTTGAGAGCCACATATGTGAGGAAGAAAGTTGCATTTCCAGGCAGGCTATTTGCTAGTAAGTCAACAATTGATTTTGGATCCTTCTCAATGGACTTGAATGTCTTGAACAATGTTCCACCAACTGTGACTCCAATAAAAACATTCAACACAGTGAAATAGAAATATTTTCCTGAGGCAGCTCTTACAGCATGGCTCTCTGAAGGAATTCCCTCAGCTTTGGATAGACACAGAAGAAGCTTTGGCAACAAAGCCAAAAACACTATGAGTGCAATTTGAGGGAGGTAAGCCTCCAACACTGTCTTAAAAGCAGTTATGTTTATAACTGGCTTCAAAAATGGAAGAATTTTCTTCAGATTATCCAGGGTTGTTAATGCAGAAATAAACCCAATTGGAATCATGTAAAACAGAATGGTCAGAGCCACAATAACATAAACCACATACTGTCTAATTTGCCTCTCAAAGAATTTGATTTTAAGGTTAGCCCATATTAGTTCACGGGTTTCAGGTGCATCCGAGCAAGTCCACGTGTCAGAAAATTGGGCATGAAGACTCTGAGCTGCAGAAGCTGCAGCCACTCTACTGCTGAAGAAAACAAGGGCTGCACCTAGCTGCTTCTCTCTGAGAGTGATCTTTTGTTCTGCTTCCAATTTTGGAATCGCTTCACTGATCTTTTCGTTATAGTATTGTATTGCGTCTATTCTTTTACCAAGAAGACCAAGGAAGCCAGTTTTGGTGGTTGGTCTTGTTCCCTCTGGCTTGCCCGCATTTTTTGATTCTGCATATACTGCCTCTGAACGTGTAAGTTTCTTTTTGTACCCTTCCAACTCTTCATAAATTTTGTTAACCTTAAAAAAAGGAAGCTTAAAATCAGCAAACACAGTAGATGCCAGGCGCCCAAAAATATCAGAAAAATTATGTGCAACCCAAAAAAGATATGGATTTGGTGTTAGAGTTATAAATTGTGATTGGTAATTATTAGATAAGAATTTATAAGTAATTGAATCTTAACCGTCTATTATTATATATGTGTTGGAGTTTGTACTCGGAGTGCTGATTTCTCATGTATTTTCCTGTAAATACATGTATAAAAAATATTTTGTGATGAATAAAATATACAGTTTTGTCGATATATTATCTTTTAAAATGGTAAAGACGTACCGGACCTATAAATGATTAAGTTATAACGACATTGAGAAATGTTATAACAGTATCATTCTTAAATTGTTCCTGGTAAAGGTTTACATTCTTGGTCCGTAAGTAAACCCGAGAGACCGGTACGTGTTGTATATCAGAATATTCGATTCTGGTGGTTTATCTCAAAGAGCCACGAGTTTAGGGAGACTCGTATAGACATGTAGGTGTTCATAGCGGATGAGCACTGAACGACTCACGGAAGATTCCTAATAGATGGTACGTTTACGTCAATAGGTTAGACCACTGCATGTTCGTTAGGTGTGGACTGATGCTCATGATATCTAGTGATGTATCCAGAGAGGATCCGTCAGTCCTACTTATAGGATTTAGGTGTCCACTTCATGAGATTGTGATTTATCAAAACCATGGCCATGGTATACTCGGAAATGAGTTCTGAGTGTTATTGAGAAATCGTGGATCTATACGTCGACATGATTATACCTTATGAGATTTGAGGATTATATATATGTCTCTGGTATTTATCCGGATACCTACGATGGAAGAATTATATGTATGCGAAGATCTCAACTTGTATGGTTCAACGAGAATATTTGTGGTCGTCATAATTTATGAGTGGGTAAATTATGGACACGGGATTGGATTCCATGACGGATATACCTGAACTTAGAGAGTCTCATATAATCAAAAATACTCGTAGAGCACTTTGGTGACTTATAACGAATAATATTGATTATTCAGAAATCGTTTAACGGTTAAAGAAAAATTACACATGCGGGGACATTCGGTAATTTCCTAAATTAATGTGTATATGTATTAGATACATAATTTGATTAGATATGCATTAATTAATTACCAAATGATTTGGAGCACATATAATCCAAGGGTGTATTTTATCATTTAGTGTAAATGTAGAAATACATTATATATTTAATTAAATGAATTAATTGATTAAAATATTAATTAATAAATTTTTAAATAAATATATTTTGAATATATAAGTATATGTCATTTGTGATTATGACATGTTTTATATATTAGAAATGGTGACATGTGGCTTTGTTTGATATTAGTGGAGATAGATATTTTGTTTTAAAGTTTTAAAACAAAAATTAAAATTCCCTAAATGCCCCCCTCCCTTTTCACGTGAGTGGCCAATCAATTTGGTTGTTCATTTTGTTGGTTGTTCATTTGGATGAAACAAGAGACCAAAAATAGTGAACCCTAGGAAAGAGAAAAATTGTTGAGATCAAAAATCAAACTTTGGCTTAAGGATTTTGGAAATTTAAGGTAAATTTTTTAATCTTTTAACTAGGAAATTATTTCCCTTTGCTTTATTAGAATACATGAGATGTATTTTTAATTTTTTCTTCTCTTGAATATGGGTTTTGCTTGATGGATGCTTGTTGGAAGAAAATATACGTGTGTGATAAATCTTTATGTTTAATAAATGTTATTAGAGTTTAATTTTCTCAAGGAAATGTAAGTTTCCATTCTAAAGTTTTTATGCCACTTTATATAATCCTAGAATTGTTTTGGAGTGTTTTTGTTGTGGTGAGACTTTAAGAATGTTGGAAAGATTAATTTAAAGCTAGATTGAAAGACAATTTTGGTGCAATTTGATTAATTTGATTAATTGAATTTTTAGGGTTTAAGCCTAATACTAAAATTGGGGCTTTTATTTTATGGATCAAATTGAGTATATAAGAAGTATACTAATCATTTTGGTAGTGTTTTGGAAACAATTAAATGTGTAATTGACACTTTTAGAGTAAAATGAAAAAAATTGTATTTTTAGGTAATTTTTGGCAATGGGTAAATTTGGACATTTCCAAATTTGATTTGGGATTCAATATTAAAATAAATAGTTTATTTTAATAGTCTAAAGAAAAAATTTTGAAATTCGAAAAATTCGATTTTTTACGTTCCGCTGCGATACTCGGTAAAACTGAAAATACGTTAACAATATGCACGTGTGATAGTGGCAAAGCCAGAAAATTAATTCGGACAAAATTTGATTTTCACAAAAAGTGATATAAATCCTTCATTTTAGATGGCGAGAAAGTACAATCATCTCATTGAAAAAATCAGATTTTTTACTAATTTATAAGACACATTTTAATAAAAATTTTAGATTAGCGACCCCATTACTTATACGTGCCTCCCCCACTATTTGAGTAGAATATTATAAAAAGCTGACCATAGAAAGATATGCATCCAAATTCAAACCAAAAACACACAGTGGAATATGACAAGCAGCAGGCAATTAATACACACCTTTTTGTTATCTGTGACCACCATTGATCTGTAGAACGTATCAGGATATATAGCTTTAAAATACGAATCAACCTGTTCCTTCCTGGATAGGTCTTTTGGAAGAACAGGTAAGTCTCTTACAAGAACAGCAAATTGCTGTGGTCTCACTTCTGGGGACATTAGGGCATCAGCTCTCAGCTTAGAAACATGTTTGTATGCCTTCCACAACAAGTAATAGGTAACAAAAGAAACCCAGTAGGTAGCTATAAAGAATGCCCACAACCTTGGACTCTTAGCCTGTGCATAAATCGAGAAACAAACAAATTGCTAACAATGTTCCAACTTAGGAGATTTCATTTAAACATATGGAATGAAAATATTCTTCTTGGTTTAAGGTAATAAGATTCAGTGCTGAGCTAATAAATCATAACCACGGGATCAAGATTCAATGCATTCAGTGCTGTGCTAATAAATCATAACTATGGGATCATGATTCAGTACGGAGCTTAATTTGTGTTGACACTGAATCAACTGTCAAGATTATCTCCTTATTGTTGAGCTAATCCTTAGCACAAACTGAGATCAGCACTAACTAGGCAACAAGAGAAGAAAATGATTGCATTCAAAGTCCACAGCAGGCTATATAAAGAACTTACTGTGATATTTCCCATAGATAACTTGTCAAGCTCACTGAAAGACCCTTTGCTTGTGGTATTTTTGGCTGCTGTCTTTATACTATCATCAGTTACAGCAACTGGCAGAAGGATTGGTAGCAGAACAATGCCGGATAAAACCAATATTCCCAACACTGACACATCAATTAGGAGAATTTAAATGGAGAGGATTTGAATGCATATCTCCATCAAAACTTCTATCTATTTACGTCACACAGAGGAGAATAATGAAAGATATATCTGTCGTATAAAGCAGTATTTTCTAAAAAAAATATATTGATTAATAAGTTAACTAATATTACGTAAATAAATAAAAAGTAGAGACCAATAAAGTTTAAATTTTTTATTTTTTATATTTTTAAATGAAAAGTTCACATAGGTAGATTCAGAGAAGAAATTCGTCAAAAGTGAGACATCATAAACTAATTCTACTCTCAGAGCAACTAACAAACTAGCATCACTCTAATAATCTATAAAAACCCAAACCAAAACAAAACTCAAAACCAAAAAGTACTCCAAAACAAGCTAAGAACCAAAAGCTACTCTGAAAATTAATCACACACAAACAAAGAAAGAAGGAGAAAACAAAAGAGACAATAAACTACTAATTACCAGTGCTCATAAAAACGAAGTACACGGCAGTATCCAATCCAGACATGTTAATAATATCCTGCTCTGTAGAAGACATGACCTCCTTGATCCAAGCAAACATGTTCCGGGTCCTGGACCCGCCTTCCCATGGATCCAAACCTTTCAAGATCCGGTTCGGATAATATACCACAGTGTTGCCGGGTTTTCTCGACAACCACGTGAAAAGAAACATCAAAACGAGAAATATTATAAACGAAGTCCCTAAGGACGTCAAGAACGAGTCAATATCCATCTGGATTAGTTTGTTTTGCTCTGAAAATTGCTTGAGCCTTTAGTCAATGTTGTGTGTGTATGAAGAGCAGGAAGCAGTACAATAATACATTAATGCCGTTAAAAGGACACTGAAGAAGAAGAAGAAGAAGAAAAATTAATGAAACGATAGATATTGAAAGAGGAAAAGATTGTGAGAAATTGTTGGTTGATAAATGTTGCTATAAATGTGAAAAAGGAAAGACACCACCAGCTTCTTTGGCCTTTGGCTTTCAAAAAAAGGAAAGAATGAGTGTGAGTGATTACTGCTTTGCTTTGTGGGGTTGGTTGCTTTTTTGTGTCGTTTTTGTTTCTTGGAATTGTTTTCAATTTCATGCTTTTAGTCAGAGAGAGCTTAATTTGGCAAAAACTCAGCTTGCTCTTCCATTTGGCAATACTGGCCTATTTGTCGAATGTGATGATGGAAATTTGAAGGCCAAGTCCATATAGAATTTAATATAAAATATAAGTTTTTTTTTTTTTTTTTTTTTCTTTTTTTTTTTTGTAAATTTGTTTATAAAACATTCTATTTTTGGTTTATAACATATTTTCATTTTTACTACTATCTAAAAATATTCAAAAATGCTACACTTACATACAATCTTACTAACAAAAACTACACCCCTCTCACTGTAGCTACAGTGATTACTGTAGCAATCACTGTAGCTACAGTGAGAGGGGTGTAGTTTTTGTTAGTAAGATTGTATGTATGTATATCATTGCTCAAAAATATTTCCATAGCTAGTATAAATCTCTCGAAAAAAAATAAAGGACAGAGAAAAATTATGATGATATAATTTAAAGTTGACGAGGCAAGTATAGAAGAATTTATTTATTGTGTCACAAATACATCAAAAAGCATTGTACAATAAGATCTACAATGCCAGAAATGACTATTGTTAGAGAAAACAAAGAAAGTGAAAACTAAGATTTGTATCAATATCAAATACATAATCAGCGATGGTAGAGTTACATTATAAAAGACACAAAAAATACATATTTCAATATAATGTGTATTTTTTTGATGATGATGATGATGTCACAACCCAAAACCGGGGCCATGACAACGAGTAAATAAAAAAGTAAAATGATAATAAGACCAGTTAAATGGTCAAAAAATCAGTAGAAAACGATCAACAAGTCAAAACATGATTTGGTCAAAATGGACCAAAATGTAAAATTTCAAAACATACCCCGAAGACTTTAAAACAAATGAAAATAAAAAAAATCATATGAAAAATATCCAACACATTCCCACAATTTAAATGTAAACACCTGTCGTGAAATAGATAATTAAAATTCAAATAATGGTCCGACTATACAAAGCGTCACATAAACAACTACACAATCTAATAATCTGAAATACAAGTCAATTACTGCACTAGCACCGCTGAAACGAAGAAAACTACTCAACACGATCAGAACACTCTTGATGAATCAAATCCGCTTCTCGCTCTCTGAAGCTCCAAAACCCATAACGCACCCTCAAGCTCTGAAGTTCCAAGGTCTAATCTGAAATGTTAAATTGAGGGGTGAGCGAAACCCCACGCTCAGTAGTGATTAATGTACTCACCTTAATTAGTTTTACCAAAAGCCTTCATGGTTAGTATAGTACATAGATATATATATACCCAATAAAACAATATCGAGGATGCGAGTTAAGAAATAACTATAATTTATACATTTTATTAATATAAATAAATTATACATCTTCGATAATATTAATCATTTAAATAAAAACGTGTAAGTGAAATGAAACATGGGGCCGCGTAATCGGAGTCCCAATATTAGAGTCATGAATAATCAATATGTTAGAACGGGGCCACATAACAAACATGATCATATGTCATGAAGGGCTCCTCATGATCAAATGCCAAAACGGGACAATAATAAAAAAACCTTGAGCAGGTTCGAGGCTCTCACCCAAGGACGCGTCATCACCATCCAAATAACGCCACTCGCGGCCACGTAACAGTTACCACAACAGGTCAATTGGGGTCCACAAGTTGGGCCAAAACGAGGGTCTACACAAGCAAATGCCACAACGAGCAAAATAATAACCAAGATGTGCGCCACAACGGGGCTCCAAATATACCAATTTTAAATATATCCAATTTAAATATTTTTACCGATCTAATTTATATTTACACTACTATGCAAATATTCATCAAAATAAAATTATAAAACTCATAATGGTCGCGTCATGCGGCCCAATGCACCATTTCATATTCTTATGAAACATGGCTAATGTTAAAACACATTTTCTATCATTTTCATAGGAAAAATATAATGATATGCATATATATAATTTAAAATCATAATTAAGATGAGTAATGAATCCCTACCTCAACCCCACGCTCGAAGCGTGAAACCGATCTCACAACGATGCTAAACACACTTGGACTATTTCGTTGGTCTAACAGCTACAAAACTCTCTTCGAGACCACCTGGTGTTGGACAGTTATGACCCATAACGTCACTATTTGTACAGATCATGGTCTTGTTGTACAAATTAACTATGTGACAAAGGAAACTGCTCTCTTATCATTTGTGATTAGTTCACCATGATGTATAAATGATAGGAGGTCCTTATGATTAGTTCCTGGATTGAGATGATATGAGACATTATCAATCCACGAGGGTTTAATCATTAAATATCCCAAGTTAGAGTATTATCGAGATTGGACATCGATAATGCGTAAAAGACTAGCATTACACTTGTGCGCGTTGTGAGGGCATAACATCACAGTTATCATATATTTGGGTATAGGATACTCATGCAAGTGTAGTAGGAGGTTGTGTTTTACCGATGGTACGGGAAACAACTTCGCTCTGGATAGACCCCTCGGTATTCCATTGGTAGTATGACTATGTGTCTATGGAAGTCCAAAATCAGGGTAGGTGTATTTGGTCTTAACCTGAGACTTGCACCGCTAATACTTGCGACAATCAATGTACTTTGGTTTTGATCGTCCAGGGATTTAACCGGTTCTGTGTACGCATCTTCTGGGTATATTGAGAATCGTACTGTATTGGGTGTGATGTCGAGATGGAAGTATCACTCCAGTCATATTGGAGATGATGATCACGCAGGATACAGTACTGGTTCTCTTATGTACTACAGTCATCGGGATAATATGACTAGGTCAGGATTATCCGATTAAAGAGACTAGTTACCAGAGATCCGATATGTGTTTCGTACGGGGCAGACATAATTCCAACCCCAGGCCTTGCACGTGACATCTGATGCTGGATCGAAATACGCAATACTACGTATACTACGCCTGATATAGATCACATATTCTTGTAAGGATATTTCTGGAGAATTGGGTAGGCATGGAGCTTTGCTAGAAGCCAACCTTGTCTTGTAAATCGGTAAAAACGTAGTACTAGGTACTTACGTGTTCGGATAGCCCGATAACCGTATTTACTGCCAACATATCCGGGGATCTCATGGGTCGCTTCCTGAAGATTCACCGATGACGTATGCTTCGCACTATATTAATCTAGGATTAATTTGATGAGAGAGAAAATTAATCTGGGATTAATTGCGAAGATATTTTATCTGGGATAAAATATCATTTAAAGAGAGAAAACGATTAATTTGGAAATAATCGATAAAATAATATATTCGATATATTATACAAAATTGGATTTCGACGCGGAATTAAAATTAGATTTTTATTCGGGCGATCGAGTTAATTTAGAATTAATTCGTTAGCGACGTGAATAGTTATTTTGCTAGGCATAATTAATTAATTACGTCGCAACGGAAAATTCGTTAATTTAGAATTAGCGAACCCGAGCCCGGGAGTGTTTGTGAGCGCATTCGCATTTCGAATTCGAGTGCGGCACGCAAGTCACATCAAGCGTCAAATCGCTAGTCACATCAAGCGTCAAATCACTTGTCACTTTGAGTGATGTGATGTGATGTCTAGTCACTTTGAGTGACTTGACAACTTGTCACTTGATTGATGTGAATAGTGATAGATGTTGATGGAGGTGGTTGTTGGCATAATTGCCATTTGACTTTTGAAGCCAAATTTGGTAAATCAATTTATTGATTTTTTGAAAATTAAATAAAAGGTATTAGATACATTTTCTGCTAATAACTAACACAACTCTCCTCTCTCAATTTCTCTTCATCTCTCTCACGTCCTTTGGGCAGTTTTTTCTTCTTCATTATTTGGTTCACTGCCGAGAATGAAGCATGGAAGAAGGTGATGATTTTGTGGCAAAAACATCAAGAGCTAGCACTCAAAGAGACATACGAAGGTGATAGGAAAACCCACCCCTGTGCATGGAATTATATTACAAATCTTGGAGCTTTATGGACCCTTCCATGGCCGAATCTTGAGGAGCAGAAATAGTGGACTGCCGTGACTTCTCAATGGGCAGAAAATAATTTTTTATTCTTCACCGCATCGCTCAACCGATCATTGTGAGTATTCTGCACCTCCTTGATTGTATTAACATGTTGTTTATTGCTTTTTATTTGATCCTCGGGACCATAGAAACTCCAACAATGGTATCAGAGCGTTGAAAAAGCATGAAACTTGATTTAGGGTTAAAATTGGGTAAAATGATTTTGAGCATGATTTGGTTGAATTGTTTGATTAAGTGTGCTTAAATCATGTTGAATTGAAGTTTGATTGGATCAATTTCAAGAAAAATGATTTGGAACAATTTTCCCCAAAATTCTTAGCTTGGCCGAGAATGATGAGCCCTATTTTATCTTCGAATTTTTGATTTTTAATTCATTGGATGAGTTGGAATCATGTTGGGAATATTGATTTAATGTTGAATTGGATTTAATTAGATTGAAACCAAATCGGACATAAAATTACCTACAAAGCCGAGACTTGTAGCATGTTAAAATAGGTTTGATTTTTGTTAAAATATGTTGGACATGTTTTAATGGTAATGAGCATGATTAATTAGGTTAATTAGTATTTTGGAAATATTGATTTGGGTAATTAATTATGTTATACACTTTAGTTTAATTAAATATGAAATTTGGAATTTTTGTGTTTAATTAAATGGGCTTAAATTAGATTTGGGCTTTAAAAGTTGTAAATGGGCTAATTGGGCTTGGTTGTACCAAGTTAGGTTTAGGCTAAATTGGTTGGATCCAATTGGGCCCAAAACCGTTTTCATAAAGTCCAAATGCGACTAATGGACCTTAATTCTTTTAATTATGCCTAATGGGCATAAATTGATTTCTAGGCTTATGGGGTTATTCCTTGATTGGGCTTTGGTTATTGAGTTTGACCCAAGTTGACCAAAAGTCCATGCCTTAGGAAATTAATTGAAAGCCCATTGGACTTTAATTAAATTTAACATTGGATGTTAATCGGGCTTTGAGACCCGTAACGATTAAATTTGGAATTTAAGTCGTAAAGGTTCGTTAATAAAGTGTAGTATTTAATTTGGAATTAAATCGTGAATTAGTATTTAATACAAATTAAATTGGATTTAATGTTGTAGTTTAATATAATTCAAGAATTCGTACTTTGAGTACTTATTCGCGAAACGAGTTGGACTCGAGAAAAATCAAAACGTTGTTTGAACATTGGATGGTCATTAATTATCAGATTAATTAATTTGATTAGATTGATTGATAACATGCTTGTTTGAATACATGGTTGCGATGCATGAATAATGTATATCGGATGGATATTAGATGGGTGGGGCAATTTTGGAAATTGTTGTAATAAATTTAGAATTTATTAATTGGACATGCGTGTCCAGCCTATTACCTCCTTACTCTTTGTATTTCTCTTCTCACCTATTCCCCTCAATGTAAATGAGGTTTCTTTAGAAGTGTTATGTAACGGGTAGAAGTTATACTTGTGCTAGCGGGAGAGAGGAAAATGAGAGATTTGATCTAGGATCAATGTGTTAAGTATTCATTCACATATCATTATTATTTATTTATATGCGCCTTATTATGTGTTTAGAATGCATGTTTAAGGGTGTATGATGATGAGACCTTAACAAAGATAATAAATTGGTTGTCAATTTGCACGCGAAAAACCCTCACAAAATATTAAGCGTTTTTCCTTTCATTGAGTGATTCTTACTCAAGATCTAAACTGGCATTGGTTTGTTGGCCAAAGTCAAGGCCTTTGTCCATCGAGGATGTGTTTGAATCACGGGAGCTTTGTTCTATATCGGTGTCTTATCCAAGTTGTGGTTTGTTGGCCAAAGTCAATACCACTTCTTGTCCATCGACATTGATTACGAAGCTTTCCATGGTCAATGGGTCGCGCTTAACTGGGATCACTAAGTTTGTTGTGCCAAATCCAAGACTTAGTCTATTCAGAGGAAAAATGTTAGGTAATACATTGGATGTATTGGCATATATAAGATATATGTTTCGGACTTGGAAGTTCCCCTACTGGATCTAGGAATTGGATGGGATCCAATTGATCTTAGAGATCTACCTAGTTAATTATCATACAATTTGTTGGCCAAAGTCAAGATTGTGTGACATTTAACGGGATCCTAGCCCACTAGGAAACACGGTTTCCCGAGTACTCGACAGAGGGTTAGAGGCTCACCGAAAAATAGTGGGAGGCATGTATTGAATTTACAATATTCGTTTAATGACTTGCCATACACGCTCATATTAAATATCACATCAAATAAATTAATATATTAGTTGGACTAATATTTAATGTTGTTTTAATTAAAATAGTTGGACTGGATTCAAACTATTTCATTTATAGTTGATTTTATAATTGGATTATAGTAATCAATATATTTGAATTAACAAATTAAATTATAGTTGATTATATAGTTGGACTATAGTAATCATTATAATAAATAGTACCTAAAATCGTTGATTAAATAGTTGGACTATTAGAATCAAGATAAAATTGAAAGATTGACATTTAAAACATAATCCTAGGGAAAATGTATTTAAATGATTTAATTTTCAAATTGGGAATAATTTCATGATAGTCCTGGAAACTAATAAGTTACTTTATTTGATAAAATAACATATTAGGCCTAAGTCGGAGTTAAGCAAATAGTAGAACATGATATTTTGAATATTCATGTGATGATAACTTTAGTGCTTAATCCATTAAGCTTGCCGATTAGACTCCTTAATTTCTTAATCAGAACTGAGGATTAGATCCTTAAAGTATGATAATGAAATTGAAGGATCTTCATAGGTCTATTTTAGATCTTTGAAGTACTAAATTGCAATAATAAACTCTTGGAGAGTTAATGGCTATTCTCAATGAGACAAAGCTAAAGTTTGCAATAAGGCAAAAAGCGCAAGGCGCATCTTACTTCGACATACTAGAAGGCCAAGGCTTGGCCAAAGGCTTCTGAAATGTGAAAATGGCAAAGGCAAAGTCATTATAATCTTCTGGGAAGATAAATGACATATCCCAAAATGTCTGCCTAAATTGTGGCAAATGGGGACACGGAAGCGTGACTGTCGTATGGACAAGGCAGACATGAAGGAATTGAAGAACGGGCAAGGCTCTGACTTCAAATATGTTTGTCATAAATATGTTCACCACTAGTATTAAAATTGGATTTTAGATACTTAGTGTGATACATAAATATATACTGATGTGCAGAATCTGCTATGAGCAGGATACTGACTTCAGTTTAGATTAATCTGCGAATTGAAAACGGGACGAAAGTCGCTGTTTTAACCGTAGACACCTAAGTTTAAGAACTACCCTTTGGGTGTGTACTTAAATTAGGAAACTTTTAAAATGTAACTAGTTTGACTAGATACATTATCTCTATATCAGGGTTTAACCCGTTGCGGGTATACCTTTATATTCTAGAACACTAAAGTGTTTTATTATATAAAGATGATATTGAGATAAACACATTAGATGTTGATAACAGTATTTATATTTTGAATATAAATAAATCTCAAACATATAACATGACAAACAAATAACTCAAACTGATTTGATCAGATGAAACTTAATTGTGCCATTGTTGTCTAGGACATGACAGGCTTAAACACACACGTATAACGCAAGCGTACGTATCATTCAAGTAGTATAAAAATATCAATCCCACGATGACTTAATTCCTACTGTTGTTATTAATTATTGATACGATTTATTTACAGGTATCTAATTATAGGAAGAAGAGAATTGATTGTTTTTTGTTGGTTGAATGTGGTTTAGCAAAATAAAATAAAAACAGACTCAAAAGAAAATACTAAGGAAAATAAAAGAAAAGACTCAAGGATCTAAAGTTGTGACTCCACACAAAATTATTATAAAGATGAATTGATTCTCTTATCTATGTGTAATAAATCAATTTGCTAACCTGGATCACGAAAATATGCAAAAGCCTCTGTCGATGGTCAGACGTAAATACCCAGTATAACCCAATTGAACCATATGTCTATGTCAACCAAATTACCTGGATTCATTAAGATTAAGTTCCAATTGTGGCTACCCCCGCCCGACATGTATATGTCTATCCTGTAAGGAAATCTATTAAAGGGTTATCTATCCTCAAGGAAGATCGTGGGCTATGGAATCTAAGGCTAAAACCTAAAATCACTATGTCTAGTTCATTTTAAGTTTACCATATCAATCTTATTGGTGATCAGACAACAAGAAGCATTAAGCTTACGACTCAATAAACAAACTAAAGAATTACCCATAAAAAGAAAATCAAGTATTAAGTGTGGATATTGTGTTTCATCACTTCCCTAGAATAAAAATAAAATGCTGGGGGTTAGAGGATCCACATTTAATATTTCTTATCTAGGAATCTCACTTATTATAATATATAAATTATTTTATATTCTGCTTTCTCATAAATTAATAATATTAAACATTTAAAACCAGCCATATAGGTGGTAATCCATTTAGTCCAATTACACCAGCCATATACGCGGTAATTATCTGTCACATAAAGAGCAGCCATATATGCGGTAAAGTAATTTATATTTAGACCGACCATATAGGCGGTAATAAAGTATGACATTAATTAATCCGGTTAAATTATAATTTATAAATTATAATTAAGTGAGATTTACCTAGATAATTATATTAAATGTTTCACATTTTACCCCAGCGGAAAATTAACTACTAAACATAAAAGAAAAGAGAAGAAGAAGAACTACTATTACTATTACTGAAAATTAAAATACATAATTAAAAATATTATTTATATATAAAAAACTAGATGCAATCCTCTAAAAACAGGGAAAAGCTCCCAATGAAAGCACAAGAAATGAAGTGGTGAAGGCCTGAATTTATAGGCATTTTCTGGAACTAGCGTCGCGACGCCAGCATGCGGCTCTGGTCCACGCGTGTTCTGTCGCCAGAATCTGGTGATGACACGTGTAACGTGGTGAAGGTGGTGCAATGAGAAGACGACACGTGGCACACAATGATTGGCTGAGCTTTCGGTCCAATGAAAAGTTGACACGTGGCACACGCTTAGGATCGGTCAAATGAGAGGTCGACACGTGGCAATATGTGATTTGTCCAATATTCGGTCCAATGAGAGATTGACACATGGCACGCGCTTGCTTTGGTCCAATGAGATTTTGACACGTGGCAGCCGACGCATTTTAGCAGATCTTCTGTGATGATGACACGTGGCACGGCGCACGTTAGCAAGTCCAATTTCTCAGATTCTGACACGTGTCCCTCGGCGCACGTTAGCATGGCCGACGCACTTTAGGCGTCGCGACGCGTAGGGTCTTGGCGTCGTGACGCTGACAAATTACAAAATTGCCCTTTTGTCATTTTTTCTCTATTTTTGGCCCCAAATTGCTTCCAATGCTTTCCCAACTTTATTTATGTGCAAAATAACACAAAACACATCAAAACGTTCACAAAATTCGAGAAACTATACAAAATATTAGGTTAGATGAGTAAGAAATAGTGATATAAATACCACTCATCACACCCCCAAACCTAACATTTTGCTAGTCCTCGAGCAAAACACAAAATAAAATTAACTAAGCCACTTTCGTAGGGATCACAGTTGCATTTAGCATATGCAACAAGCCTTTAAACCCCTAGGTGTCCCTAGTGGATGAGTTGTAGTCTCGCGATGGTTTACAGCAATGATACCCACAAACATTTTACAAAAGTAAAAAAAAAAAAAAAAAAAAAAAGTAAAACTAATGCACACAAAAGCAAAAAGACAAGCAAAAAGAGAATAAACAAGTTAGTGACTAATCAGGTGAAACTTCTACTCCAAGTTACTAATTGTTTTGTTTCATTCTAAATTACTGAATAAGTAAATTCTCCGATTATATTTACCATTCTCCATATACACAGCCAACAAAATATTAATCAACTCATTTTTTCCCACAACAGTCATAAGTGCAGTTGATAAGAGAGTAATATTTTTGTCCTAAAGTTCTATTAGATTTCACACTTTTTGTAGCAATGGAATAATTTTTCTGATTTTTTCTTTAATTTTTTTTTCTATTTTTTATTTATATACAATAGCTTCCATCTATGTAACGAGCTTTGGGCCGGTGGCTCCCAAACCAGTTGGCTTTAGGGCACCAGGTGTTAAGACACCCTTACGAACTTAATTACTCAGACTTCAGATATATATATATTTTTTGCATCATTTTTTATCCATGTAGCGAGCTTAGGGCCAGTGACTCCCAAACCAGTTGGCTTTAGGGCACTAGGTGTTAAAACACCCTTACAGACTTAATAACTCGGATCTCAGACGTTTTTTTTTTTACTCCATTGCTTTTTGAGATGCTTCCTCCAATTAAACTAGAGCACTAAATATTACAAACTTTTCAATTTTAGCTCATGTCCATATGCTTCCATGTATATTGATAATACATCTCAACTGAGCATATGAAGATCAATTTTAGTCAGTTTTATGGAGAATTCACAAATTAAATAATTTAAAAGGATATAAACAAAAATTAACTTGTTTCAAAAATGGTTTGAGATACGTCTCAGGAGTGAAAACTCCTTACTCAGCCATCTCTTACCAATTTCACCTTTTTAGTCAAAATAAAAATACAAAAACGTAAAATATTTTTGTAATTTTTGAAAAAATTTCAATTTGTTTTTTGTATTTTTCGAAAAAATTTGGACTAAAAATAAAAATAACACACAAACTAAAAACAAGATACTGATCAACTAATTCCCTCCCCCAAACCTAAATGAGACATTGTCCCCAATGTCTTAAACAGTAAAAGGAGAGTTAAGAAAGTCGTACCTGGTTAGCTGAAATATAGAAAATTACAGATTAAGATCTATGTCCAATTTGTGCTTCTTACCACGATCGCAATCTGTCCAGTTCAACTTGGAAATAATGGGGTCGATTTTTGGTTCATAGGCTAAAAGTTGGTCAATTAATTCATCGGCTTTTCTCGCAGTTAAGAATATGTCTTTTATCAGTTTCGAGATGAGCCCAAGTCTGTTAGCATCTGCAAGAAATACGAAAAGAAAATCGAAAAATCCATCCACATTAAATAATCCAATGGGTTTCTGGTGGATGTTCAAATTTGCCCAAGATGCTACTGTGAATATTTGCTCCAACATGCCTAGCCCGCCAGGTAAAGCAATGAAGGCGTCAACGTGATTGACCATTTCAATGAGTTGTTTAGACATGTCTGGGACAATGCATTCCTCTCCGTTTGAATCTCCGATGAGGCTTGTCTATGCTAATGGTTTTGGAATGATCCCCAAAACATGGATGTCACCTTCTTGCACGGCTTTCGAAACACATCCCATTAATCCAAGTTTGCCACCGCCATATACTAAGTGCATGTTCCGTTCAGCAATAACTATCCCCAATTCTTTTGCAGCCTCCATATATTCTGGCTTGTTCCCAGAATTAGATCCATAAAACACACAGATATGAGTAACTCGTCGCTTGGAAGTGGTTTCCATTTTTCTCTTATCTGAATTTTTATTTCGATATGTAGAAGAGAAGAATGACGAGTTGAATTTATCGATCCTGAAAAGGGTGAGTAATAATTGCACTAGTATCTGTCAAATGACAATTATTAGAAGAACGTTAAAATAAATCGTGAAAATTCAAAAAGTTTAAATCTTGTCGGCGAAAATAAAGAAAAGTACAAAATAAAAGCAAATCAAAGCAATTATTAAGGCAACAGAATTGTGTACTCAATACTCCACTCGTTTGGTATAAATTCGTTAGGATGCGTCTCAAGAATTCATTCCTTACTCAGCCATCTATAATGAATTAGCTCTCTTCTTTGATTGCTAAACACCATTCATTTTGTCTTAAAAATGCTCCGTTTGTGCTTTTCCCTACAAAAATAACACACAAAATTAAAAACTCTAAAACATGTATACACAAAATATAAAAAAAAAATTACAACAAATTGCATGGGTTGCCTCCCTGCTAGCGCTAAATTTTTCATCTTCAGCCAGACATGACTGAAATCTATCTGTTAAGGAGGTTTTAGCGTCGTTTTGGATGTCTGATTAAAGACAATCCCATGAGCGTTGCTTTTGAAGGGTCTCTTCCAACGGTAAGGTGATAAAAAGGGTTTTGTCTCATTCAGTGCTCGTGTCACCTTTTTAAACTTTTTCGCTCCAGTGGTTACTGAAAAGAAAGAAAGAAAATCAGGAGGTCTCGTATGGTGCTTGACTTGGAATGGAAGTTCCATTCTGTCAAGCTTTTGGGTGATTTTTCTAAATTGTACTCCCCAAAACAGTAATGTTTCTCCTGAATTCACTGGATCTTAAATTTGGTCTGACAATTGCTCCTCAATTTGCTCTGCTTCTTGCTCCACCTTTTCTTCATAGATGTATTTGAAAATTTCTGCATTCAGCTCTTCATCTGTCATCTGTGAAATGCATGCTGCAAAATTATCAACCTGAGGATGTAAAGAAATGTCAGATTTTAGGTCTTAATCCTTTGATCTGGGTGAAATGATTGGCTCAGGTAGATCTTCTTCAAACATTTTTGCAATGGATGCTCCAAGATCTTCATTTGGAGGATACAAAATTCCATCCTCAAGTGTTGACGCAGTTGGTACAAACAGCTCAGTTTCATCATCGTCAGAGTCAGAATCATAAAAATCAAATCGAGACTTTGCCGGTTCGGGCTCCTGAACTGATACCTCTGGTTCTTGATTCTGCTCAACCTTCTCTTCTGCTAAAGTGTCATCGTGAAATGCTTGGTACTTGAAGGCTTCATCAGTGTCATCTGAAACTGGTCCATGAGTTATGTAGCTCTGGTTCTCTGTTGATTGCCTCATTTGATCTATCATTCTTTGAATGAGTGTTGATTGTCTCTCAATACTTTCGAATTGATTTTGGCATGTTTCAAGCATTGTATCCAGCTTTTCATCTTGTTTCTTGAACCAATCTTTAAGCATGTCAACCATCTGATCTTCCTATGATGGTTCTGGTTCTTGATGGAAATCGAAGGTAGATGGTGGATAAGATGGAAAATGTGATGGTTCTTCGTACCTTGAATGATTCTGATAATTCTGCCACTCTGAAAAGTATATGCATTGATCGCTCGGGTGGTTACCATCACAAATTACACATCTCCCCATTTCGTTCTGATGAACAAATGTAGTATTGCTTGGTTCTGGCATCCAGTGATAGTTGTTGGGCTGGACAACAGGCCTCAGAAACCCGGACTGTTGCTCTCAGGTGTGAGGTGTATCTTCTTGTAAGGTACGTAATCTCTCAATCTCCCAATAATGTTCTATTTTTCAACCACCTGAAATAAAAGAAAGAAATAAAAATTACAGATAAAAATAAAGAAAATTAGATACAAGTAAATTGGATAACTTCAAAATTAATAACTAAGTCCCTGGCAACGGCGCCAAAAACTTGACCGGCGTAAACAAACACGTATAACGCAAGCGTACGTATCGTTCAAGTAGTATAAAAATATCGATCCCACGAGGACTTAACTTCTACTGTTGTTATTAATTATTGATACTATTTATTTACAGGTATCTAATTATAGGAAGAAGAGAATTGATTGCTTTTGGTTGGTTGAATGTGGTTTTGCAAAATAAAATAAAAACAGACTCAAAAGAAAATAATAAGGAAAATAAAAGAAAAGACTCGAGGATCTAAGGTCGTGACTCCACACAATATTATTATAAAGATGAATTGATTCTCTTATCTATGTGTAATAAATCAATTTGCTAACCTGGATCACGAAAATATGCAAAAGCCTCTATCGATGGTCAGACGCAAATACCCAGTATAACCCAATTGAACCATATGTCTATGTCAACCAAATTACCTGGATTCATTAAGATTAAATTCCAATTATGGCTACCCCCGCCTGACAGGTTTATGTATATCCTGTAAGGAAATCTATTAAAGGGTTATCTATCCTCAAGGAAGATCGTGGGCTATTGAATCTAAGGCTGAAACCTAAAATCCCTATGTCTAGTTCATTTTAAGTTTACCATATCAATCTTATTAGTGATCCGACAACAAGAATCATTAAGCTTACGACTCAATAAACAAACTAAAGAATTACCCATAAAAAGAAAATCAAGTATTAAGTGTGGATATTGCGTTTCATCACTTCCCTAGAATAAAAATAAAATGATGGGGGTTAGAGGATCCACATTTAATATTTCTTATCAAGGAATCTCACTTATTATAATTTATAAATTATTTTATATTCTGCTTTCTCAGGAATTAATAATGTTAAACATTTAAAACAAGCCATATAGGCGGTAATCCATTTAGTCCAATTACACCAGCCATATAGGCGGTAAAGTAATTTATATTTAGACCGACCATATAAGCGGTAATAAAGTCTGACATTAATTAATCCGGTTAAATTATAATTTATAAATTATAATTAAGTGAGATTTACCTAGATAATTATATTAAAGGTTTCACCTTTTACCCAGCGGAAAATTAACTACTAAACATAAAAGAAAAGAGAAGAAGAAGAACTACTATTACTATTAATGAAAATTAAAATACATAATTAAAAATATTATTTATATATACAAAACTAGATGTAATCCTCTAAAAACAGGGAAAAGCTCCTAAGGAAAGCACAAGAAATGAAGTGGTGAAGGCCTGAATTTATAGGCATTTTCTGGAACTTGCGTCGCGACGCGTAGAGTCTTGGCGTCGCGACGCCAGCATATGACTATAGTCCACGCGGGTTGACCATGCGTGTTCTGTCGGCAGAATCTGCTGATGACACGTGTCACGTGGTGAAGGTGGTGCAATGAGAAGACGACACGTGGCACACAATGATTGGCTGAGCTTTCGGTCCAATGAAAAGTTGACACATGGCACGCGCTTAGGATCGGTCAAATGAGAGGTCGACACGTGGCAACATGTGATTTGTCCAATATTCGGTCCAATGAGAGATTGACACATGGCACGCGCTTGCTTTGGTCCAATGAGATTTCGACACGTGGCAGTCGGCGCATTTTAGCACATCTTATGTGATGATGACACGTGGCACGGCGCACGTTATCAAGTCCAATTTCTCAGATTCTGACATGTGTCCCTCAGCGCAAGTTAGCATGGCCGACGCACTTTAGGCGTCGCGACGCGTAGGGTCTTGGCGTCGCAATGCTGACAAATTACAAAATTGCCCTTTTGTCATTTTTTCTCTATTTTTGGCCCCAAATTGCTTCCAATGCTTTCCCAACTTTATTTATCTGCAAAATAACACAAAACACATCAAAACGTTGACAAAACCCGAGAAACTATACAAAATATTAGGTTAGATGAGTGGGAAATAGTTATATAAATACCACTCATCAGGACACAATTAAACAAGACTCGTATATCCACACTTTTGAAGAGTAGGTACTAGGACTAATTTGATTCCAATTAAATAATGTTTACGAATCTAGTTTATTAGGCAAAATGCCTAAAACACTATTTACTTTGTAAAAGTGTAAATGTCACCGATCTGTTAGCCCTCGTTCATAATGACATAAGTGGGCCCATGTCTAGCTAGGCTAGAGGTGGATATGAATATTTCGTGACCTTTACGAATGTGGCATCGCGTTATGGTTATGTATTTCTTTTGAAACACAAATCGGAAACTTTTAGAGTTTCGACACGAAATAGACAAACAGATCGGCTAAAGTATTAAAACATCACGGTTAGACCTTGATGAAAATACTTAAGCAATAAGTTTCTTAAATATATTTGAAAGAGTATAGTATTCTTTCAATAAAGACTCCTCCCGGAACACGTCAGTTTGACGGTGTGTCCAAACGGATAAATCAAGTTTTGTTGGACATGATAAGGTTAATCATGAGTCGCTCTGAGCTACTATTTCCTTCAACAGATACGCATAAACAGTGCAATACTTATTTTGAATAAGGTTCCATAAAAATATGTTTGACAGAATTCATATTATATATGAACAGGAAAGAAACCGGGTTTCTCATTCCTGAAAATTTGGGATGCTAGGCATATGTTTGGATAATACCAAACTAGAACCCAAATTGGATAAGTGCCTAAGTTGTAGGTTATCCTAGGGAAACCAAAGTATAGTACTTATACAACTCACTTGAGAACAATTTAATTGTTGCTCACCATGCGGTTTTCCTAAGAGGAATACCGATATGCAGTGGTAAGTGAGAGGAAAGTAAAACTCGATGAAAATCGAAGTAATACTGTTCCAGGCACCGAGTCCTTAATGGAACACAAATAGTTCATCAAGGATGAAACTATACCAATAATCTTCGAATACACAAGAACCATGTAAGTCAGAGAGAGTCAGAAAACAACCTGGGGTATGGGTTTCTGATCTCACCTCATAAAGATGTCAATCTTATTGAGGAATACCAACTAACTACGTATGAGGAAGTGATACAAGGTATCGACTCCCTAACATGGCAAAGTGCCATGATATCCAAAATAGATTCCATGTATACCAACCAAGTTTGGATACTAGTTGTTGTACCGCAAGGCATTGTGCCTATTGGTACTACATAAGTCTTCAAGGAAGACATACATGGATGGCAACATACCAACGTGCAAAGCTAGGCTTTTAGCGAAAAGGTATCGTTATCAACATTGTGTCGATTACAACGAAACCTTTTACCTATTGCCACGGTAAATCCATTTGGATAATGCTTGCTGAATGCCAAAACTGCTTTCCTTAACGGAAAATTTTTGGAGGATGTTTACAACATCCTGACGATTTTGTCGTATCAAAACTAGCAAACAAGGTTTGCAGGTTATTCGATCTATGAATGGATTGAAGTAATCATAGTGTTCTTGGAATTATCATTTTGATGTAGTCATAATGGTATATGATTTAATTCAAAATGAAAATGATTCTTGTGTATATAAGAGGGTTAGTGGGAGCGCACTGGCAATGAACGTCCTGTATAAAATGATGACATGTCATTTCTTGGAAATGATATTTCCCAAATAACTATCGGTGAAAGCTTGGCTTTCATGAAAATTCTCCGTAGAATTCTTGGGAGAAACAACCTTAATTATAGGAATAAAGATCTACTGGGATAGATCTATAAGTTGTTGAGACTCTCCGAGAAATCGTACATTGAAAAATGTACGCGACCTGGTGACTCATACGCTTTGAGCATATGGATCCACAATCAGGCCAATCCAAGTGATAGTCATTGGATTGATGTTAAGAACATCCTTTAGTATCTTAGAGGAACTAAGGATGTTGTCTTATACTATGGAGAATGAGAACTTGAAGTGACTGGGTTCATTACTGTAAGTTTCCTAACTGATAAAATGACTATAAGTCGTAACAACGGTACTATAAAGTTTGAATAACAGAACAGTGAGCTGGAAATCTTCCAAGCAAGATACTGTTACCGAATAAACAACAAAAGTGGATTATTGTTGTAGCTGAGGCAGCAATAGAAGCTTTCTGAATTGATAATAATCTAATTAGATTAGATATAGTTCTGTTAGCAGATGAGCTAGGCTACAGCGCAGGCTAAAGAATTAATGGTCTCATCAAAGATCCGGATATATACTTCGATATTCATATGATTCGTTCGGATCATACATCGTGGTGATGTGATGATCGAATAAATCGCATCAGATGATAATCATGCAAATCCGTTGACGAAAGTCTTTTCTCAGTAATTTGAGCGAACCGTATATAGTTTGGGTGTAGGACACTCGAGTGACTGGCTATAGGCCAAATGGGAGATTCTTGGACAGTTATGACCCATAGCGTCACTATTTGTACAAATCATGATATTGTTGTACAAATTAACTATGTGACAAAGGAAATTGCTCTCTTATCATTTGTGATTAGACCACAAAGATGTATAAATGATAGGAGGTCCTTATGATTAGTTCCTGGATTGAGATGATATGAGACAGTATCAATCTACGAGGGTTTAATCATTAAATATCCCTAGTCAGAGTATTATCGAAATTGGACATCGTATTACACTTGTGCGCGTTGTGAGGGCATAACGGCATAGTTCTCATATATTTGGGTATATGATACTCATGCAAGTGTAGTAGGAGGTTGTGTTTTACCGATGGTACGGAAAACAGCTTCGCTCTGGATAGACCCCTCAGAATTCCATTGGTAGTATGACTATGTGTCTATGGAAGTCTGAATCAGGGTAGATGTATTTGGTCTTAACCTGAGACTTGCACCGCTAATACTTGCGACAATCAATATACTTTGGTTTTGGTCGTCCAGGGCTTTAACCGGTTCTGTGTACGCCTCTGCTGGGTATATTGAGAATCGTAGTGTGTTGGGTGTGATGTCAAGATGGAAGTATTACTCCAGTCATAGTGGAGATGATGATCACGCAGGATACGGTATTGGTTCTCTTATGTACTGCAGTCATCGGGATAATATGACTAGGTCATGATTATCCGATTAAAGAGACTAGTTACCAGAGATCCGATATGTGCTTTGTACGGGGCAGACACAATTCCAGCCCCAGGCCTTGCACGTGACATCTGATGCTGGATCGAAATATGTAATACTACGTATACTACGCCTGATAAAGATCACATATTCTTGTAAGGATATTTCTGGAGAATTGGGTAGGCATGTCGCTTTGCTAGAAGCCAACCTTGTCTTGTAAATCGGTAAAAACGTAGCACTAGGTACTTACGTGTTCGGATAGTCCGATAACCGTATTTACTGCCAACATATCCGGGGATCTCATGGGTCGCTTCCCGAAGATTCACCGATGACGTATGACTCGCACTATATTAATATGGGATTAATTTGATGAGAGAGAAAATTAATCTGGGATTAATTGCGGAGATATTTTATCTGGGATAAAATATCATTTAAAGAGAGAAAACGATTAATTTGGAAATAATCGATAAAATAATATATTCGATATATTATACGAAATTGGATTTCGACGCGGAATTAAAATTAGATTTTAATTCAGGCGATCGAGTTAATTTAGAATTAATTTGTTAGGGACATGAATAGTTATTTTGCTAGGCATAATTAATTAATTACGTCGCAACGGAAAATTCGTTAATTTATAATTAGCGAACCCGAGCCCGGGAGTGTTTGCGAGCGCATTCGCATTTCGAATTCGAGTGCGGCACGCAAGTCACATCAAGCATCAAATCGCTAGTCACATCAAGCGTCAAATCACTTGTCACTTTGAGTGATGTGATGTGATGTCTAGTCACTTTGAGTGACTTGACAACTTGTCACTTGATTGATGTGAATAGTGATAGATGTTGATGGAGGTGGTTGTTGGCATAATTGCCATTTGACTTTTGAAGCCAAATTTGGTAAATCAATTTATTGATTTTTTGAAAATCAAATAAAAGGTATTAGATACATTTTTTTGCTAATAACTAACACAAATCTCCTCTCTCCATTTCTCTTCATCTCTCTCACGCCCTTTGGGAAGTTTTTTCTTCTTCATTATTTGGTTCACTGCCGAGAATGAAGCATGGAAGAAGGTGATGATTTTGTGGCAAAAAAATCAAGATCTAGCACTTAAAAAGACATACGAAGGTGATAGGGAAACCCACCCGTGTGCATGGAATTATATTACAAAGCTTGGAGCTTGATGGACCCTTCCATGGCCGAATCTTGAGGAGCAGAAATAGTGGACTGCCGTGACTTCTCAATGGGCAGAAAATAATTTTTTGTTCTTCACCGCATCGCTCAACCGATCATTGTAAGTATTCTGCACCTCCTTGATTGTATTCACATGTTGTTTCTTGCTTGTTATTCGATCCTCGGGACCGTAGAAACTCCAACACCTGACACTATCTACGAGGAACGTGTGTCCCGCTGACCACCCAAAGATAACCCAAAAGCGACATCTCGAAACATGAATTGTAAAACGTACCAAATCAAACTCTCACACAAATCTAACGGAAATTCGACATGGTTCCGTTTAAAAAATGGATTTTCCATTTATAATTCAATACGGAAAATGCCTATCCAAGGCCTACAACAACCACCCGAACCCACTTCACAATCAAGGCCGCAATCCAAAAATAACAATTTAAAACTCAAAACTCATATCTCAAAATAATTTAAATAAACCAAAATAGGTAAATTAAACACACGATAATAAAAATACGATAAATATATGAAGAATAGAGTTAGGGTCCAAAACCGTACGAAAGAGTCGAACAAATGCATCGGAAATATCAAATACCAGATTCTGCCCAGACACGTCGACATGTGGCCTTTACGCGCCAACACACGCATCTGTGTGTGGAGAACCGCTGCCATAAAAATATGTGTGTCGTCATCCTGAATCCAATGGCGGTGGTCACGCACCCAACAGAGCTCCGGATTGTCGTGGATCGCCCAACGGCCACCTCCAGCGACACCACCACTATTAAAATTCTCATCACAACCTGCTCTTCATTTCCCCTAGCTTTGATCATCGAAAAATGACCACCATCACCGGATATTCCTCGCTCTCCACATGCATCTTTGAAGAAGAAAAATGAAGGGGAAAAACTAAAATGAGAAAGGGTTGTCGTTTTTGGGAGAGAGAAAAGAAAAGATAATTTATATAAAGAGGCCAGAAAATATCATTCAAGTCCCCAAGGATTTGGTCAACCAAAATTTGAATCGAACACATGAAAATTTATCATTCAACCCCTAAAGTCAAAAATTCAAAATTTGACCAAAGACTTTTTGTTGGACAAAATGACCCATAGCGTCACTATTTGTACAGATCACGGTGTTGTTGTACAAATTAACTATGTGACAAGGAAATTGCACTCTCATCATTTGTGATTAGATCACCATAAGTGTATAAATGAAGAAAGGTCCATATGATTAGTTCCTGGATTGAGAATGATATGAGACAGTATCAATCCCCGAAGGATTAATCATTAAATATCCCTAGCCGGAGTATTATCGAGACAGGACATCGATAATGCGGAATAGGCTAGTATTGCACTTGTGCGCGTTGTGAGCGCACAACTGCATAGTTCTCATATATATAAGTATTGGATACTTATGCAAGTGCGATAGGAGGTCGTGTTTCACCGATGGTACGGGAAACAGCTTCGCTCTGGATAGACCCCTCGGAATCCCATTGGTATTATGACTATGTGTCTATGGGAGGCCGAAATCAAGGTAGGTGTGTATGGTCTTAACCTGAGACTTACATCGCTAATACTTGCGATAATCGATAGACTTTGGTCTTGGTGGTACAGGGCTTTAACCGTTCTGCGTACACCACTTCTGGGTTTATCAGAGAGTCATAGTGTATTGGGTGTGATGTCAAGACGGAAGTATCACTTCAGTCATAGTGGAGATGATGTCACGCAGGATACGGTATTAGTGCTCTTAAGTGTTGCGCAACCATCGGGATATTATGACCAGGTCATACATATCCGATTATAGAGACTAGTTACCAGACATCCGACATGTGCTTCGGACGGGGCAGACACTTATCCAGCCCCAGCCCTAGCACGTGACTATCTGAACGGGGCCGATATACACAATATTGCGGTATACTACGCTTGATACAGATCTATATATTCCTGTAAGAATATTTCTGGAGAATTGGGTAGGCATGGCGCTTTGCTAGAAGCCAACATTGTCTTGTAAATCGGTATAAACGTAGTACGAGGTACTTACGTGTTCGGATAATCCGACGACCGTATTTACTGCTAACATATCCAGAGATCTCATGGGTCGCTTCCTGAAGATTCACCGATGATGTATAACTCGCACTTTAATTAATCTAGGATTAATTAGAAGAGAGAGAAAATTAATCTGGGATTAATCACGGAGATATTTTATCTGAGATAAAATATTAATTAAAGAGAGAGAACGATTAATTTGGAATTAATCGATAAAATAATATATTTGATATATTATTAGAAATTGGATTTCGACGCGGAATTAAAATTAGATTTTAATTCGGGCGAACGAATTAATTTAGAATTAATTCGTTAGCGACGTGAATAGTGATTTCGCTAGGCGTAATCATTTAATTACGATGCGACGGAAAATTCGTTAATTTCGAATTAGCGAACCCGAGCCCGAGATTGATTGCGAGCGCATTCGCATTTCGAATTCGAACGCGACACGCAAGTCACATCAAGCGTCAAATCACTTGTCACTTTGAGTGATGTGATATGATATGTTGTCACTTTATTAAAGTGAAGTGACTTGATGTAAAAGTAGAAGTGATGGGTGAAAAGTTGAAAGCTTTTGCTTTTTGCTTTTTGACTTTTTTAATTAAAGTTTTGTATATCCTTTTATTTTATATTACTTGGTAAATAAAGAAAAATAAAATGATATATAAAAAGCATCACTTTCTCTCTCTTGTTTTGTGATTCACGGTTTTAGGCTTTTGGAGCCAAAAACCCTTCATCTTTCTCTCTTCTCCCTCTCACGGCTTCAAGCCGATTTCTTCACAAAATTTTCTGGTTTGACCGAAATTTTGAGAAGCAAATTAAGAAGAGTAGTGCTAGCACACACATGGGTTATATTATGGTGATAGGGAAACGAATTTGTGAGCTTGGAAAGCTTGAAGCTTGGAGCTTCAATGGTGTTCATCCATGGCCGAATTTTTGAGGTTCAAAGAGGAGCAAAACCGAGCAGTCCACTGCATGAGGAAGCCACTGTCGAGCTTGGAGGGAGGCAGAAAACGCAACTTGTTCTTCCTAGCATCAAACCCATCAATGTGAGTATGTATTCCGCCTTACTCCTTGGTTGTATTCAACTCGTTTTTATGCATGATTGATGATTCTTGGGACTTGATTGAAACTCAACACTTTTAAGTGAGAAGTCAATAATACCCTTACTAAAAATTTAAGGTTATTACATCATTCTCTCTTTAAAAGAATTTCGTCCCGAAATTCAAAATACACAAAAGGATCTAAGTACAACATCATGTGCGAAGGTAAAAAAAGATGAGAGTGTCTCAAACACTTCATCAATAAGCTCGAAAGCATGATACAATACAAGGCCATGTCACACAACTAGACCAATTAAAAAAGTATTGCCCGCTTTGGACCTCACAATAAGGATGGATATATCTTAAGTCCAAACCCTACACCCTAACGGCTTTGTTCGTGGTACCACCAGTTCCTGACCTAAGAAGCAAAATGAATTGAGAAGCTAAAACTGGAAAACATATACATAAAACTGCAACAATACTGAAATTTCATAACATGTAAACTACGACAAAACATGAAAATTGAAACATTACAATGTGGCTGCACGTAAACATGAAAAATCGAAAAACATATCAAGACTTAAAACTACGTCAGAACTGCAAATATGTAAAAGTGATATGAAAATATAACATGATCCGAAAGTACGTAAACATGACCTCAAATGACATAAGTGGTTTCAACGTCAAGCGAAGTCTGACTGAAAATAACTTAACTTCAAATGGAAACATAACTCAACATGTATAGTGTCAAGTGAAATCATCACATGGCTGAAAAGCTATATAACTCCAATAGAAGTCATAAAAACACATGTGAACTGTAAACATTAAACATGATTGCAAACTATAAAAAATAGCATAAACTGAAATCGAACCACGTAGCGAAAACATAAACATGAACTTGAATGTGAATGAGCCTATGGGGGTGATTAGTGCGTCATAAGGCATCGCTAAAAGACATAAAAGAATGTCAAATAAAATTATGTAAATGTGACACGTAAGTTGGAATCATAAACCATGTACATGAAATCATGAAGAATGTCAACCGAAAACTAAAATCATAACACACAGAAGAAGACTACTGAAAGCTTGTAAACATGACACATGAAGAATGTAAGTTGTGAACATATAAACATGACACATAAAAGACGTCAATAATCTGAGAACATGATAACATGACTGAAATACTGTAAAATATAATATGAACGAAAACTGAACTACGCAGTAAAAACGCAAACGTGATCTTGAAATCATGGTCATAAACTGAAACTGAAAACGAGAACATGCACTTGAAAACATAAAATAAGTTGGCACAGTACCATAATCCGACAAGTATTAGCTTATGCATACGAGCTCGTACATTGTTCATTATCTATTTTAGAATTGGTGTGGAATGAATATTGTCAAAACATAATCATAATCAGTAAATCTATTCATGGGAACATGCCATGGAAAACGAAATTCATAAACATGTGGCACGTAATCGAAAGCTGAAAATGTCACATGAAAATATAACTAAAAACATGACCCGGGAGTTGAACTTAAGACATAAACCAAACATTTAAATTGATAACATAAACTAATACGTCAACTTGAAAACGTAAACCGAATACGTAAAATGTAAACGTAAATAATTTGAAAACATAAAATATAGGAATAAAGGAAACATTCATTCACCAACCCTCAAGACGTAATGAGTTCAAAACCAGGCTCATAACCCTTCTCGAAACATCGCACATCACCTTGTGGGACTCACAACCGAACAAAGAAAACACTGGAGAAGCTTAACAAATCAAATTTGATATTGACCAACAGTCAAACTCTCTATTCCAAAAGAAGGAACTTCAACAATTATGCAACAACCTCTTAATCGAAAAGTAAGATAAAAAATAAAGAAGAATAAAATATATAAAGATATAGATTAAAGTTGACGAGGCAAGTATAGAAGAATTTATTTATTGTGTCATAAATAGATCAAAAAATATTGTACAATAAGATCTACAATACCAGAAAAGACTATTTTAGAGAAAACAAAGAGTGAAAATTAAGATTTGTATCAACATCAAATACATAATCACCGATGGTAGAGCTACATTATAAAAAATTAAAAAAATACATATTTCAATATAATGTTAATTGTCTTTTAACATATTAAAATGTGTGTTTTTTTTTTCTGTTTTTAATACATCCTTTAACTTAGACAACGAGGTAAATAAATAAAGTAAAATTATAACAAGACTAGTTAAATGGTCAAAAAGTCAGCAAAAAATGGTCTACAAGTCAAAACATGATTTGGTCAAAAGGGATCAAAATGTAAAATTTCAAAACATGTCCCGGGGACTTTAAAACAAAAGAAAATATAAAATCATATGGAAAATATCTAAAACATTCCCACAATTTAAATGTGAACACATTTAGTGAAATAAATAATTCAAATTCAAATAATGATCCAACTATGCAATGCATCGCCTAAACAACTACACAGTCTGATAATCTCAAATATAAGTCAATTACCTCCAAGAATGCACTAGCACCACCGAAACGAAGAAAACTACTCAACACGATTCGAATATTCTCGAGGAATCAAATCCGCTCCTCGCTCTCCGAAGCTCCAAAACCCAGAACGCACCCTCAAGCTCCGAAGCTCTAAGGTCTAATCTAAAATGTTAAATTGAGGAGTGATTGAAACCACACGCTCAGTAGGGATTAATGTACTCACCTTAATTGGTTTTACCAAAACCCTACATGATTAGTATAGTACATAGATATATATGCCCAATAAAATAATATCGAGGAAGCGAGTTAAGAAATATCTATAATTTTTACATTTTATCAATATAAATAAAATATACTTCCTTGACAACATTAATCATTTAAATAAAAACGAGTGAGTGAAATGCCATACGGAGCCGCGTAACCGGAATATTTTACATTGGAGCCGTGAATAATCAATGTGCCACAACGGGGCTCAATAACAAACATGATCATACGCCACGGAGGGCTCCTATGATCAAATGCCACAACAGGGCAATAATAAACAAACCATGCGCAGGTTCGGGACTCTCACCCAGGGACACATCATCACTGTCCAAATAGCGCCACTCGGGACCGCGTAACTGTTGCCACAACGGGTCAACTGGGGCCTACAAGGTGGGCCAAAACGGACCTCAACAGAAGCAAATGCCACAACGGGCTAAATAATAACCACGATATGCGTCAGAAGGGGCTCCATATATATCAATTTTAATATATCAAATTTTAATATTTTTACCGATCCAATTCCTATCCAATTTACATTTACACTACCATGTAGATATTTATCAAAATAAAATAATAAAACTCAGGAAAATTTGACCAAAGATTTTTAAGTGAGAAGTCAATAATACCCTTACTAAAAATTTAAAGTTATTACCAATAATAATAATATATAAATACACATATGTCAGTTATAATATACTCATGGGCATTCATATATTATACTCGAGGGCATTAATTTTCCATATGGATAGAATTTTCATAAAAAGATAAAATATATATTAATCGAAGCAAAAGGTGCTCAAAGTTTTTGTTAGAATACGTAAGAGTTAATTCATGCATGAAAGCATAAGCCGCTCAAATGAAATTTCCAAAAATTTGAACTTGGGAGGTGCAAGGTTACTTTTGTAAATTAATTAACATATTTTTCGGTCAGCAGATAATTCAAAGTACACCACGTGGCGCTGAAGGAATAAATTTTGTCCTTAATAAGAGGAAACGTGGCGCGTTCTCGGTGGTGCCGACAAATAGTAAAGAATCTACATATGTGGGCCCGGAGTCATGTCGGCATTAGAATCAGTTAATTGAACTTGGGTTATGCATGGGGCCATCCAAACCGCTCTTCAAATCATGAGACGTCGGCAAGGGTTAAGAGGTAGAACTAGAACTGTAGTTATCGAATGGAAACGGACCAAAGTTTTATGAAAAATTGTTTGTTAGTTTAGTTAAAAACAATGATAGTTGTACATCAAATTATATATCTAAAGACACATTTTAATTTTGCTTAAAAAAAAAAGACACGTTTAAATTATAAAAGAAATTAAAAAAATTAAAAAAATAATTAAATAATCAAGAAAAATCAAGTTTTTATGTCTAAGATATATCTTTGGATAGGGGAGTAAGTCTCCTCATATTAGAGAGGGCCATGTGTTATGGTACACGATCACAACCTTAACACTATTTTAATTTCATACCTTATTCTTTCACAAACATGTTAAAAATCTCTCTTAACCGAGAGCACCCCTTTATCTTTTTGGGTATTTTTTTTTCAATTAATTGAAAATAAAGAATAAAAAAAGTAAAGATAGATAGTGGCAAATTTAGCAAATCTTTATTCATATACGGAAGAAAGAATCACATCAATAATAAGCTCCTAAATGTCACTCACTATTGCCCAAACAAAAGAACTATAAACGACCTCAAATGTCATCTTTAAGACTAACAATCAACTACACGATTTCCTAATAAATAATTTTTCGTTCCCCACACTACAACAAAATTGACGCTATTATTTCGCCATTAAAACTATTATATTTCGCCACTAAAAATGCGACACAAAAGGTATTAGTGGCGAAATTATTTCGCCACTATAAGTATATTTCTTTCGCCACTGAAGGTTCATTTTTAGTGGCGAAATAATTTTCGCCTCTGAAAAATCACTTTTAGTGGCGAAAATTTCGCCAATAAAAGTCATTTTTTTTCGCACTGAAGTCATTTTAATGGTGATTTATTTCGCCACTAAAAAAAGACCTTCAGTGGCGAAAAAGATGGACTTTTAGTGGCGAATCTGATCAAATAAATAATTTTCAAATTTTTATACACCATATGTTATTTTATATTATAAAATGATACAAAATATAAATTTTAATACATTAATTTAATGATTATATACATTAATATATGTAAATAAAATATTTGTATTTACAAGAATGATCAACTAGTTACAATACAAAAATCAAAAGTTATTGATTTCGTCTTATATTTAAATTTACATTCTATATCCAAACTACAAAAAAGACTTTGAACATATGGTGAAAGTCAACGAAACGTTCATTGAATGAACTAGCTTCTCATTTGTAATATCTGCAAGGGACTGAAAAGAGTCGCTCTTATTGTGCACAGTGACTGTTGGTTGCAGTTTACTTATTGGTTGAGCACTCGAAATCTCAAGACCTGATAGTACTTGAGATAAGAGAGAAAATGACGCAAACAAAGTCAATTCTACAAAATATGAGTCAAGACCATGCAAGTGAAATAATATTCTTCTAGTGATCTCTTCTATACCAGTTTTCAACATCCAATAATTTAGACAACCACAACTTTTTCTATATATGTACTATCTAGAAAATATTTTCTCTGACAAAAAAAACCAACAACAAGATGGTTTGCTTCAATCATACAAAAGCAACTAGACTTTTGCTAATTTCTAGAATCAATATTTTCCACTAGAATAAATCAACAATAAGATAGTCAACATAATGTTTAATCAGCTCTACATTATGAAACATAGTCTAATTCATAAGTGAAATAATTTCTGATTCGTCAGTTGGATACCTGAATGCCAACTATCTTCAACTTCCCCCAAAACTTTGGATGCCTCACATGTTTTTAGTTTTCTTGATCACTAGAGAGGGGAAATGAAGCTTTTAACTTTAAGTAGCAAGTATACATGTTAGGTACAAATTGATGTTCTTGTGGCCATTTGAAAAACATAGGGGAAATAGTTATTAAACATTATCTAATCTGTTGTAAATTTATAATTTTTCAAGTGTCTTAGCTATCAATTTTTTGAATGCATACACCTACTTCCAAATGATCTAGTGAGCAACTTCAAAGATCATTGATGCCTCAGAGAAATTTTATTCCAATATAAACTTAAGGACATATAGGTGAGAAAGAAAAAAATTCAGTATTAAGATGATAAAAACTGCACGTGTGGAAGAATTGCTTACATCTCAATATTCTTAGCTGCCATAACTCCTGAAGGAGCATCTTCAAATGCAAGAATTTCTTGTAAATCGACAAGGTCACCCTGTTAATGCAATGCCAATTGTCATGAGCAGTAGTGAATCAAGTTGAAAATCAGACTGCGATTTGTCATCCTCCAGATGGGAATCAGCGGCAAGTTGATTTTCTCCACCTTCACGTACTTCTTTGTCCTAGATTTATTCCAACAAAGTCCAATTCCGATAAAGAAACACAAGATGTTGAAAAAGATCATTAACAATATTCAATGAAAGATAAAACATATTTTTCTTATATATATATAATCTCTCTTTTTCCTGCAAAATCTGTAAAACAGACACTGTAATTCATTGTTTTTAAAACAATTACAAATTAATTAATTAACAAACAAGAAAGAAAAAGAATTGTTACCTTGAAACCTAGTTGGAGCTGAAATTTCCAAACCGACATCATACAGAGCGAGTAACATGTAAAGAATGTAAAATTGGCTGATTCTGTTAGCTTCAAGTTCTTCCGCAGAATCTTTTAGCAATTTAACTGTTTTCTAGTAGTTCCCCAAATAAATTCTAGAAACTAACAGAATCAGCAGAAACTTCATGTAGCTCAAAGGAAGTAACTTAAATGCCCTAACCTCATCAAAATCAGCAAAAATGCATGAAAACTCTGCCATGAACCACATCTATCAAGGACACAGTATCAAATAAAAATCCACAACTCAGCAAAGGAAAGTAAGGGTCGATAAGAATACTGAACAAAAAAAATAAAACAAAACAAAAATAAGTTATTATAGTACCATCGCTAAAAGGCATTGCAAGCTTGAGGCCCTTAAACTCCTTTGATGTTCCACACCTTTTTTACATGTCAACTCACATACATTTTGAACAAACTTTTCAAAGTTATGTGTGTAAGTGCCGTCTGCCTATTTGCACATCAGGTTATAAATAGATTATTAGAGATGGGAAAAAAACCAAAACAGAACACATTAAAATATTACTTAATATACAACAGAATATATTAAGAATTTAAGATACTACTTAATATTCAAAAAAGATTTGGACCATCAGTATATATAAAAGTGTTTAATTGTTACTCTGCTGGGCATATTGATCTAGTTCTTTCAAGGAAAAGGAAATGACGTAAATCACCTGACTATAGATGAACCTTGTCAAGGTTTGGCATCCAAGTACAAAACCAGATTTTATTCACAAACCTTAACACAGATACCATTTACATGCATACATGAACAAGAAAACATAGACATTAAACGATACTTCCAAATTCTAGGAATATACTACAACTATCCCAGTAATAGCAAAAGACCTAAATGTTATTTATCTAACTGTTTACTTTACTTCAATCATTTAGACAAAACAGCCAAGCACTCACAGATAGCAATTACACTTACATATGAATAACCGGAGATGCAATAATCATGATGCCGAAGCAAAGATAGTGTGGTCTCTGCAACCAAAAGAAGACTATAAGAAACAATCAAACAACATTCAGAAAGATGATAAGCCTAACAATAAGAAAGATATTCAACATTTATTAAGAAGTTTACCTGTCAGTACATAGCTCAGACCCTCTGTGGTTGATGTATCTGCAACTTCAGCAATTCGATTAAGATCCTTCTAAAGAGACCGTCCCATGCCCAATAACCCAACCTGAAAACAAAGAAAGACAATGATTAGAGCCCTCCAATTCAACCAAATTCATTTAAATAAATAAGTATTATTGTAAAAAGAAATGTTTATCCACCAAAATCATACATGAACCAAAAAGAATCTTGTTAGAGAACTTTCGTTCAAAATTACAGGGTTTCTAATTACATGAAAGCTAAAATTTAAGTATTACATCCATGAGGGACGAGGCAAAATCCCATTTTCACAAATACTAAAACTTCTCATTCTTGCTTACATACTTCAGCCACGTAGCCAATTTTCATCATTTGCCAGATGCTTGCATGATCCTATATTATTGGCATTTGATAAAAACCTTCTCAAGGTATCACACCTAATTTTATCTACCAGAGCCTCAAAAACACAATACCACAAACTTCACAGGACGTGCTAATTTGAAATCGGAAATCATGCAAGGCACAACAATCAATTACTAAAGTAAACCACCAAGATAACCTATCATATCATTGATCCACAAACAGAAAACCTCATATTTGACTATCATTTCAATTGTAATAAACAATCGCAATGCATATCGTCAAATTTCTAACATCTCATCGGCTAACAAAAATGAATTTTAACTTTCTTCAAAACCAAACAACATCATAAAAAACACCGAGAATCCAATTCCAATGAATACTAAATCCTTCGTTTTGATGAAGTAAAAAATGGAGGAAGAGGCCTGAATACCCAGTTGCAAATCTCTCACCAAAATCAAAAACTCAAATTCACACGTCAAAAAATCTAATCTTGCAATGGCTAAAATTAATACATACCTCGAAGCGTACCAAAATCAATTGAACTCGCCATTTTCAACACCCAAATATGTTTCCTCAAGCAGCGTTGCATGAACCGGCTTCCTGCACAACGAGCCCATCACCGCCGGGACAGCCACAAGAGAAGAGAAGCAGAGGCTTTAAGCTTGCAAGAAGGGCTGGAACCGTCGATTTAGGAAAGGAACAGGCTGGAATCGTCGAATTTAGGAAAGGAACAGGCTACACAGCCACAAGAGAAGAGAAGCAGGGACTTTAAGCTTGCAAGAAGAGTTTAAGCTTGGATGAAGAAAGGGAGATAGGAAATGTCGATTTAGGAAAGGAAAAGGCTGGAACCGTCGAATTTACAGGGAGGATTTTTGATGAAGAAGAAGTGGTGAGGGAAGAGTTGAAAGGGTTAGAGTTTTGTTTTGATGAAGAAAAATTGGAGGATTAGGGTCTGTTTGGTTCAACGGAGGGGAGGGGAGGGATTTTAATGGAGGGGAGGGAAGGGGAGGGGAGGGGAGGGGAGGGATTTTAATTAAATATATGTTTGGTTCAAAGGAGGGGAGGGGAGGGGATGAGAGAATTTTTAATTAAATATATGTTTGGTTAAAGAAGAGAGGAGAAAGATTTTAAAACTAATTTACTATTTTATCCTTATAGCATTTTATAAATAAATTTAAAACATATAGGCTTATATTATCTTGGAATTAAACAAAATAAATTAAAATTAAAAGCTCTACATAATACGTGTTATTAAAAATAAAATTAAAACAAATATAAGATAAGAGAATAAAAAGAATTGAATGGTGAAGCAAATATAAAAGAGATTTGTAATTAAGATAATTTTGGATTTAATGTATAAGTAGGGATAATTTAGTGTCAATGCATTTAATATTTAATTGCTTACTTTCTCTCCCCCTCCAAAACCCCCCACTTTTGGAGGGGAGCAAAAATTGGCTTAGGAGGGATTTTGCTCCCCTCCCCTCCCCTCCAAAAAATTGAATCAACCAACCATTATTTAAAATAATCCCTCCCCTCCCCTCCCCTCCAAAACCCCCCAACCAAACAGAGCCTTAGGGTTTCGAGGTAGTGGAAGAGGTGAGAAAATTTTGGGTCTGTAAACAAAAAAGATAAATTTATTTTGATAGAAGGGCATAGGCGCCAAATTTTTATCAATCAGAGGAGGAAAAATTAGTCACTAATAAAAGTTAATTTTAGTGGCAAAAATTTCGCCACTAAATGTAAATTTTTAATGGCGAAATAGAAATTTCGCCACTAAATTAAATTTTTAGTGGCGAAATTAATCTTTTAGTGACGAAACTAAATTTTCGCCACAAAAAATAAAATTTCTTGTAGTGCCAAATAAGGGTAAAAAAAATTCACGAAAGATTTTTCCACTATTGGACACTTAGAGCCTATTTATCAGTGTTCTAAAACGCGCTAGGCGCTAGTCGGGCGGCGACCCAGCGCCTAGCGCCTAGAGCGTATAGGCGGGGCCTAGGCGGGGCCTAGACAATTAGTCGGCAGACAGTTAAAAATATAATATTTTCCAACATCATAATTCATATATAATCCAAATCATATAAATTCAAACAAAATGTAATAAACATAAAACCATTATTCAAACTCAATCAACCACATAATGATATAAAATATCATTTAATTAAGTTCATGTTCATCATCCTATAATAAAGTTGAACTACACTAAATATCTAATTCTTCATCTAATTCGAACTCATCATCTTGAAGTTCTTCATCAGAATCAAAATCATCTTCATCAAGTTCTCTGTATTCAACATTTCTGGCACTTTTTCGAGGTTGTAATATGTCATCAGCCCCAGATGCTTCTCCAACCATCCTCCAAGTAAGCCCTGAACCGGGCTCTACTTCTTCATCATCATCAGAGTGAGAGTCACCACCCTCAACGATCCATCCTTGTGCATTAGTAGCATCTTTGGCTTCTAATATATCAACTTTCAAATCCTTCTCCATTTTGCGCTTGTTCTTCAACTTAGCATTAAAGGAAACATAGACAAGATTGTTTAATCGATTCACATCTAGTCTATTCCTTTTCTTCGTGTGAATCTACATAAATAATTTAAATAAATCAATTAATATTAATAATTACAAAATAAAATAATCAAAATTTAGCTAATGTTAAATATTTACCCCCTCAAAAGTGCTCCAATTTCGTTCACACCCGGATGAACTAGTGGTTAATGACAATATCTTTTTTGCCATTTTTACCAAGTTCGTTGTATGATGTCCATATGTACGCCACCATGAAACTACAAATGAACATAAATAGTTTGAATGAAATATAAGATTTTTTATATATTTTGCAAAATAATTCAAATGAATACTTTGTTTTTACCTGGATTAAAAACATCAATCGATACCCGACATGCTTTTACCCCCACTTCTTTACCAAAAGCTTCTTCTTTTGCCTTGTATGAAGCCAACTCCTCATTTATCACCTTACTCTGCATGTCGATGTCATTGGGGAAGAAAGCCTCCACAACCGTAAATACTGCATCCATTACTTTCACATCGTACTCGATACTTGAATCCTTATAGTAATAGTAAGGATTTAAAAGATAAGCAACACAATGTAATGGAGTATCAAGCCGCCCTTCAATTTTACTATCAATAATCTCCAAGATTGGCCGATAATTACTCTCAATATTGTTCAATGCATCCTTGATCTCTTCTTTTGCAATCTTTAGCTCTCCATAAACAAACCCCATGGATGGCTTTCTATCCCCATCAACTAATCTAAGCACTCTCACCAAAGGTGCAAACACCTTCAAACATTGGGTCACCCCATTCCAAAAAGAGATACTCATCACCGTGGCAAATGCAACTTTCCCTTTAGCTTGCTTCGACCATATGCACTCATCCCATTCCGCGCTAGCAAACATGGTTCGCAAACTTTCTTTTTTCTCGATCAAACTTTGTAAGGATAAGAAAGCTGAAGCAAACCTAGTTACTCCCGGTCTGACTATGTCCCTCTGTTTTGTAAACGATCTCATCATGGACAAAGTCTTGTGATGGGCATACACGAAAATGGTGAAAGCCTTGGCACTATCAATGGTTTTCTTGTATCTCGGTAATTTCCTAATACTTTCAAGCATTAGGTTGATGGTGTGAGTAGCACATGAACTCCAAAAAATATTTGGCATCTTCGCCTTTAACAACTTTGCCGCGGCCATATTGTTCGAGGCATTGTCTGTTACAACTTGAACCACATTTTTCGCCCCCACTTGTTCAATGACCGTCATCACATACTCATAAATGTGCTCTGCAGTATGCGCCACATAAGAACTTTCCTTGGAAGAAAGAAAAGTGGTGCTTATTGTGCAATTAATACACAAATTCATAATGCTTCTCCTTTTCCTATCACTCCAAGCATTTGTCATGATAGAACACCCGTTCTCCATCAACTCCTTCTCATGTAGTTTCAGGAAATCTTTAACACTTGCAACTTCCTCTTTCAACAATGGCTCCCTCAACTCATATTGGCTAGGACCTCTGAAACCCGGTCCAAATTGACCAATTGCTTCCATCATCGCTATCCAACTGTCATTGTCAATAGCATTGAAAGGAATTCCGGATTCATACACCCACTTTGCAACAAATCGCTTCACATTATGTGTCTTCTCTTTAAATAATGCTTCATTAATATTCTGTTGCCTCATTGTTTTACCATCACTAGTTGAAGAATCAGGAGGGGTTGCCACTGTCCACCTAGCTAAAGGGCCGCGATGTCGTGGGGGTCTTGAATCTAACCCTTCTTCTATTTCACGAATTTCTTCTTCTTCTCCATCGCCCCCAATATTAACTCCTTGTCTTATCTCACTAACATGTCTGTCTTTTCTTTTCTTTTTATTCTTTGCCTCCAAAATGGCTTGTCTACACTTCTCTTGATCTTCTTTACTAGACTTTGGACACTTTGCAACATTCCCCGATATATGCCCAATATGTTCTTTCATTCTATAAACTCCTCCTGAAAAAATTTTAGAACACAACTTGCATTTCACTTTATCCAAATTATTCGGATCCACTAAAGCCCCATACTCCCATCCAACATCATTTGAATTCCGTTTAAGAACGGGACTACTCTCCGAATTAGAAGCCGCAGAAGAAGAAGCCATTAACCCTACTAAGAAGAATGAATCAATCCATTTAATTAATAATATGCTCAATTAACAATATAATTAATTAATATTATTGTAAATTCTAAAATTTAAATACTTTTATCTTTTAATTACTAAAAATGTACTACTAATTGTTAAATACTAATAGCTAACTACTTATTAATTAAAATGCCCTAATAACAATTTAATAGCTAATTACTTATTAATTAAAAAATCCAAACACTTAATTTATATTTAGGGTAATAGGATTTAGGTCAAATAAAGAAATTATGGAAAGTAGTTAAATAACTAATTTGAATGTAATAGAACTTAGAAAGAAAAAAAAAAAAAAACAGAACCGATTATGCAGTTTTAGGAATATGTAATTTAGGGTTTAATTAACTTATATTATAGTTATTAATGATTTAATTCAAATGCCCAAATAATAATTACTTATTTAATATCACCAATTCACAAATTTTATAACTAATTAGTAATTACTTATTAACTAAAAAAATTTAATTTATGGTTTTCCACAACTATATCACCAATTCACAAATTTTTACTTATTAACTAAAAATTTCAGAAAAGCAGAATCATTCTGCCAGAATGTAAGGAAAAAAAAAAAAAAAAAAAAAAACAGAACTTTAAAATGTAATTTAGGGTTTTCCTAAATTAATGTAATGTAATTGTAAATATAACTATTTTCCATTAAATCAAGTTAGAACAAAAAAATAAAATAATAAATTTACCTTAGTAACCAAATGTAGAAGAAGAAGTGCTGCAGAGAGAACAGAGAAGAGAGAAGCCGTAGAAACTGAATGAACTGAAAATGTTTGTGAAATTAGGGTTTTTTTTTTTTTTATAACCACCCCCCAAACGACGACGTTTTGGGGGTCTTCTGACTCCCAAAACGTCGTCGTTTGGGGGGTTAAATGACCCCCCAAAACGACGTTTTGGGGAGTCGTTTTGGGGGGTCATTTAACCCCCCAAAACGACGACGTTTTGGGGGGTCAGAAGACCCCCCAAACGTCGTCGTTTTAGGTATCCTCTGCAAAAAAAAATAAGCGCCGATACACGGCCGATTATCGGCCGTGTATCGGCGCATAGTCGGCCGATTGGGGGTGAAATCGGCGCCTAGGCGCCGATTTCACGCCGCCCAATCGATCGCGCGACTACCTCCAACGATTTGGAGGTAGTCGCTGCGCTTGGCCGACGTCGAGCGATTACGCGCCGCCTAGGCGCGCCTAGGCGGCGCGTTTTCGAACACTGCTATTTATGGTATTTTATATGTCAAATCCTAATCCTAAAACATAAATAAATCATAATATAACACAAACAATAGTGTTATTAACCTCCTTATATGTTTTCTTTATTGTTTCCACTTTGAAAAGGGATAAAAAATCCTAAAATTCAACTAGAAACAAATTAGAAAGCTTAGAAGAAGAGACATAACTTGGAATAAATGAATCTGGGGTACCGAATATCCATATCAGGTTTATCGGGCTTCACATGCTCTTCCTTCCTTCTTTTATCTTGCACTAAAACTTCTTTTATGGTTATGGCTCTCCACATCCTTCTTTCATAATTAAGGTATTGGTTCCCGTATGAATTCATCATATTGCTTCTCTACTTGAGGTTCTTTTCTTAAACTTGGACTCTCTATATGATAGGCCTCATTGTAGATCACGTTTTCATTCTTTTTATCGTACTCAACCATTCTTCTATTTTCATCATTTGACCATTTCATGCTTAACTTCCTCTTTCTTGGGCAACAACTTCATCTCACTCACTTGGTCTCAAGATTTACCTTATCGTGATTTGGCGTAGCCATGATGAAGGCAAACCTCATAACTTCCTCATTGGTTTCTCTCTTCTCAGCAACTTCAGCATTAGAATTTTTAGTTTCTTGGCCAATGGCGAGTGGTCTCTCCATCCGAGCATCATTCCCCTTGTTTGGGATATAAAAGGCTTACAATGGGCTATTGTTTAGTTCTCTTTGCTATTCTTCTCCCAAGCTGTCCTATGTTAGCATTGACTTCACGTCTCATGCTTTCCATGTTTTTTGCTCTCCAATGGCTTTGATGTTCTATTGTGCAAGTGATTCAAGTCGTTTGATTCTTTCACGTTGGGACACTATAGACCTTGATGAAGAATCAAGCTGCATGCCATAATGCCATTGCCACACTCTTGGAAATCTAGCATACGATATGCAGCGGAAAATTAAAAATTTTCAATTTTAAACATAAATTTCCAATCCAAGATCATAATTATTTTTCATGCTTCACGATAATATTTATTTATGAAACATAAATAAAAATGTACTTTAAACCTTTAAGTAATCCTCGTATCGTACCCCATAAATTCTTCAGAGCCACCCACACGTTTAGCCTCCAACGGTATCCACACAAATCAGAGAGTTAATGATTTTGGATTTCTCAAATCAAATATTATGTAAGTGTCTTTTCTTTAGTGCTAGCTTTTTTTTTTAGACTTATTTTATGGTTTATGGAATATTAGAAATATAAGGAATTTTTGCTTAAACAAAATTCAAAATTTTCTTTATTTTATTTTTGCTTCTTCACGTGAAAAACTAAAATTTCTCTCCAATTTTGTTGCTCTTCACGCAAATGGCAAGAGGCTTATTTTATAGCCTTTTCATTTGATGGAAATTTAGATTAGGGATAGGATTTAATTCTATCAGAATAAGAATTCTAATCTATCCTAAATAAACAACTATTATCCTTTTTTATTTAGTTAAATTAATTAAATAAAACTTATCAATCCTAATCAAATTAGGATACTATAAATCTGAAATTATAATTTAATACAAATACTTTGCTAAATTATATTCCAGCCCATATACTTTTGAAAATTATAAAATGACCCGAAACAGTTCCTAATTTCCAGATTTGCAATTTGGCCTAAAAAATTTCAGAATTCCATTTTTATCCATAATTTCTGAAATTATGAATTTGCCCCAAAGTTTAAGAACTTAACATTTAAGTCCCAAAACTTAATTTTACATAATTTATCAATAATTCTTCAATGCTTTTAAAGTGTGTGACCCATTAGGTTCTTTCTTATGTTGACAATGGAGATAATTATAGACTTCATAAGTTTAAATAAATTAATTTAATTAATTTATCCTCAATTAACTCTTTAATTAAGAAACTAATTTACATATATCAAAAGCGGCATCTAGCAATGCATTATGACCCCCAATTAAGAAAGAATACCACACAAGCTCTGAAACTGGGGTCTAGGGGCGTTACGTATCGCCGTCCCCCTAGCCCGACTCGAGGATCTGAGAGTGTCCCCCCAGTCCTTCACATGTGCACATGTCACTATATCCATCAATTTCAAACTGTATCAAGTTACATACTGGGGTGAGTTTTTACCTCATGCCCCGAAAAACATGAAAATCATACTTTTTAATCTTAAAATTGTAAATATTGTTTTCTAAAAATCATTTTATTTCTCAAAGCATAACTGTATATAACAATAACAGAAAAGAAACGCTTCTAATGCCCTAAAGCGTAAAATGTAAGTCTGATAAAAAGGTGAAATTAAAAACAAATAAAAGAGAAAGTTTTCACTCACTAGTTCGGAACTTGCTGATGACGCCTTGCGATGGTGGCAGAATCGTATCTCCTGGAGATAATCTAGAATTAGCAAAATTCGTTAGTACCAAGGTTGCAAATTATATCTTTTCTTAACAAAATTTATCCATTATTCATGTTAACTCATACTCGCTACGTTACTAACATTTTAGGGTGGTCTAATAATTTTTATTACACTCGTTCGAGGATTTCACAAGCTACTTCACAAAACTCCATATTCTGCCCTCTATCCAGAAAATTTCAGTGCGCCAACACTGACTTTGAAAATTTGGTGCCCTAAATCGGGGTTGAATTTGGCGCTGAAGTTTTAATAGAATACTCTTTTATGTGTCTACTTTATGTTGGCTTTTACGGATCGCGGTTTCGATTCCTATAACTCAAGTTATGGACTGAAGTTCGGGGGTTGTGCGGCTGGAAAAACTGGGCACATGGGCAGCAGATAGTCTGACTTCAAAAATTCGGTCCGGTCTCGTCTCAACTTTAAAAATTCTAAATTTTGGATATGTTACTACTGCATATGTCTAGTTTATCCAAAAATTTACGCTTCATCAATCGGACATCAGAAACGTAACTTATAAGCAATTCTTCATAACCTGTCTGGAAAACATCCTAAACCAACATCGCCATGTAACTTTATTTTTTCACATTCTTTTCTAATTCCGTCAATCCAACAACCCACAACAGAATTTTAACCATTTTAAGCACCATTTATAACATATGAATTGTGTTTATTTTCTTCAATTAATTGAAGTGTGGCATTATATCGAACACTTGGTGTGCGGCATGCCTAAATCCCCCCATTCTTACAACCTTAGGTAACTCTACCCCCATTTTACATAATCATCACATACTAAAATCAAAACACATCAATCCCCATCATCTTTAAAAAATTATCAAACTTGAATAATAAACTTAAAATTACCCAAAACACTCAATTCTTCCACTCCAATCATTCAAATCAAGTAATCAACTCTCTACCATCATCCAACAACCAAAAAAAAAAAAAAAATTCCAATTATTATTTCATCAACATTCAATTTTAATTCATTCACATAATCCATAAAAGATTTATCACAAAACTTATAACTTTTAATTCATATATCTAATCATACAATAATCAATTCTAAGCTCTTATTCTATTCAAATGGAACCCCAAACATGTTATTATCATTACCATATCACTAATATCACCAAAATGAAAAACTCAAGATTTGAGTCAAGGTTTCTTACCTCGCTTTCTCTAGATTTTCTTCATCCTCCATGGTTGCTTCCATCCTTTCTTCTTTTCTTTCTTTCCCTTATTCTTTCCTTCTTTTCTTCTTCTTCTTCTTCTCTCGGCTTCTTCTTCCCTCTTCTTCTTTCTCGGTTTCTTCCTCTCTCTTTTCATTTTATTTCCTTGATTTATTTTTATGAATTAGTGAATAGTTAGTTATCTCTTTATATAGTGGGGTCAAAAGATATTTTGGAAATTGAAGAAAAATGTAGAAATTTATGGAAAGTTTGAGAATCTTCCAATTTGACCCGAAATTACCATTCATTCCAAATTTTGACTTGTATTTTTGACCTGCTTCTGGTCCGAATTTGGGAAACTGTTCAATGCAGAAGTTGTAGATCTTGATCTCAGATTTCTGAAAATATAAAATTCATAAAAATCAGAGGTCGTATGAAAACGTTACACCCCAAATACCATGGGTAGTTCAAAAGAAATACGGTACAATCTCGTCCCGGGATTTCGAGAAATTTACCGATTGTCCCCAAAGTCATCTTGCGAGTATGTTGGAGCCTCAATATAATTTATTCTTTGTGCCTTCGTCCCGTACGTAATAGTATCGATGTGGGCAATAGTAAAAACTATTGGTCATTACAGTAATAAACTTATACCGTAATTCCAGAAATTCCCAAATTCTAGGGTTATTGGCGATTTTTCTCTAAATTTTACAATTTCGTTAATGTTAAAAATTTATTCTAATTTCATACTAAATACCAAATCTAGATTACTTTTTAACATATTTTTATCTCATTATCAAGCCCAATTTCGAAATTCAATCCAAAACCCAAATGACAAAATTAATCAAACTCAAGGAAATCATAGTCATAGTATACTTACCATTTGCATCCATGAACGAAATCAAAATTTCAAATCCGGACTCCCTCATCTTCTTCTTCTTCTCTGCTCTCTCTCTCTCTCTCCCTCTCTCTCGGCCTAGCCCCTGCTCTCTCTCCTCGGTGCCTCTGCTTACTGCCACCACGCCGGACCAGTTTCTGAGGATACGCCGTAAGCTCGTCGTGTAGGGGTTTTTAGGGGCTGAATCCGGTAACGCAGCGGAAGCGGTGGAAAATCAGATTTTCCGATTTCAAAACTTTTTCTCGGATTAATTAAATAAACATATTTATTTAATATTCCAATAATCAAATTATGAAATAAAATTCAATAAATCATATTTAAGTGAATTTACCAAATTACCCTTACTTGGTATTTTTGTCCATTTTAATCCGAAATTGATCAAATCAATTTTGAATGATTCTAAATCATTTCTAAGATGAACTTAGCATGTTCAAAACATTAAAACACCAAGACAACACAAAATCCCCAATTTCTTGTCCTTGGCCGAATGCACCACATTGGTGCCATTTGGTGCACTTTGTCATTTCATGCTTCAAAACACATCAAGATGTAATCCAATCAACATGAAACTTTATATGCATCATATACACATCCAAATGCACAACATAAATGAAAAGCCCCAAATTTGGAATTGGTCATGAACCCTAATTTTTCAAGTTCCTCAAATTGGACAAATTAGACCAAATTGGTTAAATCAATTACTTCAATCATCATTCTTCCATCCAATCAAAGTCTCAACATAATGAAACAACTCAAAATCAAATCTAGGTCATTTAAGAGTGGTTCAATAACACTAGATTAGCAACAAAGGTTTCCAAAACCTTAAAAGAATGCTTACAACTACAATAGTCACAAACTTCCTTCATCACATATGCTCAACACTTCCAACCAAACTTCCATCATCAAAAACACAAAGAATAAAGAAAACAATAACTTAAGAACATCATATGTTATAGCCTAGATCATAAGGAACATTTTCTTATCTAATAGCAAGTTGGAAAAACTTACTAAATCCAAGCTTTTCTTTTGTTTTTCCTTTTCTTCTTCACAAGCTTCTTTGTTTTTCTTTAATGGAGTTTCTTGTAAAGTGTATTAGGTTATCAAAATGAAATGAAATGAAAACAACCGAATTTGCATATACCAAATACAAAATTATAAATTTCAATTTCATTTCACTTTATCACTTTATCAACTTAATAAATATCTAAACACCTTTATTGATATTTATTTAATTAAGTCAACAATGGCAACATAATCATTTAAACCAAATATCCTAATGTAAGATATTTATATTTTAATTAATTTAATCATTTAACAATTAAATAATTAATTAATTAATCAAATACAAATATATTAAATATATGTATAATATTTACATTAAATATCAAATACATATATTCATATAGAATATAAGTCAAAAAACTCATTTTGATTATAAATTAATGTGTATTTAAATTTATCAAGTATTAAATGTAAATACACAATAATTAGGTAAATGACTATCGGGTCCCTTTGGCACGTATCTTGCGTTTAACCTTTAAACGACTTTATAAATAATCAATATTATTTATTAATGTTGCTCTAGTGCTCTACGAGTATGTTTCATTATTGAGACTCTCTAGATTCAGGTATATCCGTCACGAAATCCAATTTTGTGTCCATAATTTATCCACCCGTAAATTATGACGATCACAGATAATCTCGCTGAATCATACAGGTCGAGGTCATGGAAAATATATAATTCCTCCGTCACAGGTATCCGGATAAATCCCAGAGATATAGATGTAAACGTCAAATCTCTATGGGGATTATCCAGTCGACTATTCTATTAGCAATCTCTAAAAGAATGTTTAGAACTAGCTTCTAAACTTTACCACGGGCCCATGGTTTTATCTGATTGCTAATCATATGGACTACCTATGCTCTGGTACACAGAACTGACAGATCCTATCTTGATACACATAGGACACCCTGAGGATCTATCTACACCCAACGAACATGCGAAGGTCTGATCTTAATAGATCAGTGACGTGACTGCCATCTAAGTGTAGAAGATGTCTCATGTGCCCACAATGGCATCTCAAGTCTAAGAATCACAAGTGCTACTCAACCCGAGAAGATTCTTATTGATGTTGGTGTACCATCCATTAAGAATCTTCGGTGAGTCGTTCAGTGTTTTATCCGCTATAAACACCTACACGTCTATACTAGTCTCCAAGACTAATGGTTCATTGAGAAACCATTGGAATCATATATTCCAGTATACGACATGTACTGGTCTCAACGGGTTTACTATACTGACCAAATAGTGTAAACCTTGACCAGGAACAGTCTGAGAATGACAACATCATGATACTACTCAATGTCAGTTGCGATGCTTTTGCAACAGTACCATGACTAATCATTCTAAGGTCATTACGTCTTTACCATATAAAAAGATAGATTATATTATAGAAACTGCATATATTATTCATAATAATAATGTTTTACAGAAGTATTCAAAAGAAATACAACCGGGAATTGGCGCTCTGAGCACCAACCCCAACAAAATCTCTCATTTGCTCTAGTGCCAATATCGATTGTATCTAATACCCATCGACTCCACATGTTTATCAAACAGCTTCGGAGGTATAGCCTTCGTCAGCGGGTCTGCTACATTATCTTCACTCGGTACCTTGCACACAACAATATCCCCTCGCGACACAATCTTTCGAATGATGTGGTACTTGCGTTCCACATGCTTCGACTTCTGATGCGCCCTCGGTTCCTTTGCTTGCGTAATGGCTCCAGTATTATCACAGTATAACGGAATCGCATTCTCGATACTTGGGACAACTCCCAATTATGTGATAAAGTTCTTTATACACAGCCTCTTTTGTAGCTTCAGAAGCTGCAATATATTCCGCCTCAGTGGTGGAATCAGCTGTCGATCCATGTTTGGAACTCTTCCAACAAACTGCACCTCCGTTAAGGGTAAAGACAAATCCAGATGTAGACTTTCTATCATCGGGATCCGATTGGAAATCGGAGTCTGTATACCCATTAACCTGCAGTTTGTTTCCTCCATAAATTATTAACTTATCCTTGGTACCTTTAAGATACTTTAGGATATGTTTAATGGCCATCCAATGGTCATTACTTGGATTGGACTGATATCGACTAGTTACGCTAACAACGAAACTGATATCAGGCCTCGTACATAACATGGCATACATTATGCTACCCAAACAAGAAGCATAAGGTTGGTTAGACATTCTAACCTTCTCATCTTCTGTTTGTGGACACATCTTCTTAGAAAGATGAATCCCATGTCTAAACGGTATGTTTGCTGTTTTACAGTTACCAAAACTATACCGTTCCAAGATCTTATCTATATATGTTGATTGTGATAACCCAATCAGCCTCCTTTGTCTACCTCTATAGAGTTTTATCCCTAAGACACATGAAGCTTCTCCCAGGTCCTTCATGGAGAAATTCTTACAGAGGTACGCTTTACCGCTTTGTAACATACCTAAATCATTCCCAATGATTAGGATGTCATCAACATATAGGACTAAAAATACGACCATGCTCCCACTGGCCTTCTGATACACACAGGATTCTTCCGAATTCTTGAGAAAACCAGACGATCTACTAATCTCGTCGAGTCGAAGATTCCAACTTCGTGAAGCTTGTTTAAGTCCATAAATGGACTTCTTAAGCTTACATACCATACCCGAGTTTTCACTGGACGCAAAACCTTCCGGCTGTTCCATATAGATTTCTTCATCAAGAAATCCATTTAGAAAAGCCTTTTTGACATCCATTTGCCAAATCTCATAGTCATGATACGCAGCTATAGAAAGAAAAATCCGGATAGACTTAAGCATTGCTACTGGTGAAAAAGTTTCATCGTAGTCGACGCCAGGTCGCTGCGTGTAACCTTTTGCTACCAGTCGGGCCTTGTAAGTCTCAACCTTACCGTCAGGCCCGCGCTTCCTCTTGTAAAACCATTTACAACCGATAGGAACAATTCCTTCGAGAAGCGGAATCAAGTCCCAAACTTGATTCTCATGCATTGAGTCTATCTCGGATTTCATGGCACTTTGCCATTTCACGGAGTCGATGTCCAACATCAATTCTCTATAGGTGAAAGGATCCGTCTCTTCAACTAAGAGAACATCCAGACTCTTTTCTTGTATCAAATACAAGCGTTCATGAGGTCTAGATACCCTTTCCGACCTACGGAGTGTGTGTGTTGAAGGTCCTTCATCTACTTGAACTTCAGGTTCCTCCGTTGGTTCGTTGTTTTCAGGTTGGACTTCATCAAGCTCAACCTGTCTATGATTACCATCTTCTGACAAAAATTCTACTTCTAGAAATTTTGTGAAGCGAGCTACGAACACATTTCGATGCTCGGTATCATAGAACAGATATCCTCTTGTATTCAAAGGATATCTGACAAACCTAAACTTTTGCCCTCGAGGCGAAAGCTTATCTTGCTGAGTCACATTGACATAGGCAGGACAACCCCAAACCTTAATATAATTAAGATTTGGTCTCCTATCGAACCATATCTGATACGGAGTCGTAGGAACAACTTTTGAAGGAATCTTGTTCAAAAGATGTGCGGCTGTTAAGAGAGAGTAGCCCCATAAGTAATAGGGCAAATCTGTGAAACTCAACATTGATCGGACCATATCCAATAAAGTCTGATTTCTCCTCTCAGACACTCCATTGTGCTGTGGAGTACTTGGAGGAGTATATTAAGCGAGAATCCCATTCTCCTTCATATAATGCATGAACTCACCACTCATATATTCGCCGCCTCGATCAGATCGAAGACATTTAATATATTTACCAGTTTGTTTTTCTACTTCATTTCGGAACTCTTTGAACTTTTCAAAGGTTTTTGATTTATGTCGCATCAAATAGACATAACCGTACTGTGACAGATCATCGGTAAAGGTAATGAAGTACGAATAACCACTGTGAGCAGTTTGACTTAGTGGACCACATACATCAGAATGTACGAGTTCCAGTAAGTTAGTGGCGCGGTGTCCAACACTAGAAAATGGGGCTTTGGTCATCTTACCCTGAATACAGGATTCACAAGTTGGATAGGATTCAATGGTAAGATCAGGTATCAAACCATTCCTAACCAATTGGGTAAGGCGTTTAACGCCAATGTGACCAAGTCTCATATGCCAAAGTTCAGTATTATTAATTACAGGTAAACTACATTTATTAACTCCAGTATTTAATATATCTTTTGAAGTTTGCAATGTATAATGACCATGCTGGTTTGGACAACAAAGGATCTGAATATTATTTTTATCATATAAATATAAAGAACTATTCTTAATATTAATACAAAAGCCTTCTGTATCCAATACAAAAAGTGATATAATATTAGCTACACATCCAGGTACAAAATGGCATTCATTTAAAAAAAGTGTCCCATTCGGAAATGAGATATCGCATACTCCCACTGCAACTACATCCAAAGAGTCTCCACTCCCGAACCGCAACTGCATCTCCCTGGGCTTCAGCCTCCTACTTTTTTTCAGCACCTGCAACGAATTGCAAATGTGAATGGGACAAGCAGAATCTAAAATCCAGTTGGATATAACGGCTTCACAAGCCAAAGATAAATCAATAACTGGGAAAATAAATGTACCTGATGTAGATGCTCTATCTCTCCTCAGCTGGGCGATGTAATCAGGACAGTTCCTTTTCCAATGCCCGAATTTGCCACAGTGGTGGCATTTGTCTTCAGAAGCCCTCTTGGGCTTAGCTATCTTCGCCTGTTGTTGAGGACCAAAAGCCTTCTTCTTCTTTCCTTTCTTCTTCATTCCCTTGGACCATCATTGGGAAGAAGCATAAATAGAAGTAGTTCTAGGAGGGCGAGTCGGTACTCCCTTCTTAAGGTCCTCTTCTGCCGTGAGCAACATCCTATGTAGCTCCTGGTAGGTACACACAGTCCCATTCATGTTGAAGTACATTACGAACTGGCGATATGAAGCTGGAAGCGAACCAAGAATGACACTCCTACCGAGAATGTCATTCATGATGAGATTATGTTGCCTCAACTGATCGATCAAATCGATAATCTGAAGAATAGGTGGGCTAACATCTTGCCCTCATCCAGACACGCATGGAACAGTTCCATTGCGACTTTGTGAACAATCACTTGTTCTTGGTTCTCAAACGATTGTCTCAATCGCGTCATCATACTATATGAATTTAGCATACCATAGTATTGTTTCTTGAGTTTCGGAGACAGTGAACTAAGGATGTATGATTTAACCCTTAAATCATCATCCTTCCAAGTTTCAAAAACTTGGCGTTCCTCCTCCGAAGCATCCGCACCCACAGCAAGGGGCAACGGACCCTCAAGAACATATCCCAGCTTTTCGGAATCGAGGACAATCCTCAAATCCAATTCCCAGTCAGCGAAGTTCTCAACGCCTTTCAATTTGTTCGCATCAAGCATACGCGCAAGGAGACGTACCAAGGTTAAACTCGTCAATAATAAACTCAAGTTACTTACATAATCCTGACAACTAGGGCACGTTCAAAATTCCGCTTTCGTTTGAATTTATCTAGTATCTGATATACATCCGGTATAAATAAATCTCTATCGGCTACACCCTCACAGCAGAGGCACGGTCTCGGATGTAGTCACAGATAAGTATTCATAAACCGTATTGACAAGACGGACCACATAACATGCATCAAATACATAATTACATTAAAACCTTATTAATTAGGGATTTTCCGCTAAGTGTCATACACTATAAATCTAACCAAATTAGATTATAATAAGCATGTATAAAGTCAAGAAAACATGATTAAACATTGATTTAATTAAAGCTAATCATTTTAGGGGGCCTAGAATCAGACTCGCTCTGATACCATTTTGTAGGGGTTTTTAGGGGCTGAATCCGGTAACGCAGCGGAAGTGGTGGAAAATCAGATTTTCCGATTTCAAAATTTTTTCTCGGATTAATTAAATAAAAATATTTATTTAATATTCCAATAATCAAATTATGAAATAAAATTCAATAAATCATATTTAAGTGAATTTACCAAATTACCCTTACTTGGTATTTTTGTCCATTTTAATCCGAAATTGATCAAATCAATTTTGAATGATTCTAAATCATTTCTAAGATGAACTTAGCAAGTTTAAAACATTAAAACACCAAGACAACACAAAATCCCCAATTTATTGTCCTTGGCCGAATGCACCACATTAGTGCCATTTGGTGCACTTTGTCATTTCATGCTTCAAAACACATCAAGATGTAATCCAATCAACATGAAAATTTATATGCATCATATACACATCCAAATGCACAACATAAATGAAAATTCCCAAATTTGGAATTGGTCATGAACCCTAATTTTTCAATTTCCTCAAATTGGACAAATTAGACCAAATTGGTTAAATCAATTACTTCAATCATCATTCTTCCATCCAATCAAAGTCTCAACACAATGAAACAACTCAAGATCAAATATAGGTCATTTAAGAGTGGGTCAATAACTCTAGATTAGCAACAAAGGTTTCCAAAACCTTAAAAGAATGATTACAACTACAATAGTCACAAACTTCCTTCATCACACATGCTCAACACTTCCAACCAAACTTCCATCATCAAAAACACAAAGAATAAAGAAAACAATAACTTAAGAACATCATATGTTATAGCCTAGATCATAAGGAACATTTTCTTATCTAATAGCAAGTTGGAAAAACTTACTAAATCCAAGCTTTTCTTTTGTTTTTCCTTTTCTTCTTCACAAGCTTCTTTGTTTTTCTTTAATGGAGTTTCTTGTAAAGTGTATTAGGTTATCAAAATGAAATGAAATGAAAACAATTTATACTAGGGTAAAAAATTGCCTTGGCCGAATTTGCATATACCAAATACAAAATTATAAATTTCAATTTCAATTTCATTTCACTTTATCACTTTATCAACTTAATAAATATCTAAAACACCTTTATTGATATTTATTTAAGTCAACAATGGCAACATAATCATTTAAACCAAATATCCTAATGTAAGATATTTATATTTTAATTAATTTAATCATTTAATAATTAAATAATTAATTAATTAATCAAATACAAATATATTAAATATATGTATAATATTTACATTAAATATCAAATACATATATTCATATAGGATATAAGTCAAGAAACTCATTTTGACTATAAATTAATGTGTATTTAAATTTATCAAGTATTAAATGTAAATACACAATAATTAGGTAAATGACTATCGGGTCCCTTTGGCACGTATCTTGCGTTTAACCTTTAAACGACTTTATAAATAATCAATATTATTTATTAATGTTGCTCTAGTGCTCTACGAGTATGTTTCATTATTGAGACTCTCTAGATTCAGGTATATCCGTCACGAAATCCAATTTCATGTCCATAATTTATCCACCCGTAAATTATGACGATCACAGATAATCTCGCTGAATCATACAGGTCGAGGTCATGGCAAATGTATAATTCCTCTGTCACAGGTATCCGGATAAATCCCAGAGATATAGATGTAAACGTCAAATCTCTATGGGGATTATCCAGTCGACTATTCTATTACCAATCTCTAAAAGAATGTTTAGAACTAACTTCTAAACTTTACCACGGGCGCATGGTTTTATCTGATTGCTAATCATATGGACTACCTATGCTCTGGTACACAAAACTGACAGATCCTATCTTGATACACATAGGACACCCTGAGGATCTATCTACACCCAACGAACAAGCAGAGGTCTGATCTTAATAGATCGGTGACGTGACTGCCATCTAAGTTTAGAAGATGTCTCATGTGCCCACAATGGCATCTCAAGTCTAAGAATCACAAGTGCTACTCAACCCGAGAAGATTCTTATTGATGTTGGTGTACCATCCATTAAGAATCTTCGGTGAGTCATTCAGTGTTTTATCCGCTATAAACACCTACACGTCTATACTAGTATCCAAGACTAATGGTTCATTGAGAAACCATTGGAATCATATATTCCAGTATACGACATGTACTGGTCTCAACGGGTTTACTATACTGACCAAGTAGTGTAAACCTTGACCAGGAACAGTCTGAGAATGACAACATCATGATACTACTCAATGTCAGTTGTGACGCTTTTGCAATAGTACCATGACTAATCATTCTAAGGTCATTACGTCTTTACCATATAAAAAGATAGATTATATTATAGAAACTGCATATATTATTCATAATAATAATATTTTACTGAAGTATTCAAAAGAAATACAACCGGGAATTAGCGCTCTGAGCACCAACCCCAACACGTCGGCGGCCAGGGACACGGCCGAACTGCTCTCACCCCTATCGTTCTCTCTACTATCTCTCCCGATTTTTCTCTCTTTCTCTCGTCTCTACTCTTTTCTTTTTCTTTTGTGTGTCTGTGAGTTTAATGTGTGCGTGTGTGTATTACACGTGTGTGTGTATAAAAAATATGTGTGTGTATGTGTTCCACGTGTGTGTGTAGAATTATCTAGGATTATCTATTTATTTTTTACTAGTTGGGTAATTTATAATTTCACCCCTCAAATTTAATTTAATGAAAACTTATAATTAATTTCGTGAAAAAGTTCCCATTTTACTAAAAAAATAAACCTCGCGTTCAGATGCGGTCTCACACGCGAAAAATAAAATTCACGCTAACACTCTAAAATAACCCGGGATGTTACAGGAAATTGTAAAATTAGTGTTCATAACCAACTCCAAATTTGAGGCTTTTCATATATGTGTTAATTAATGATGTATATATTATGCATATTAATTTTGTTGTTGATTGGACTTGATCTTGAATGGTTTTGAATAGATTTGGACTAAAGTGCAATTTTTGAAAAGTTGAGGGACCTATTCCGAAATTTGGAAAAAATTGGTTTCTTGAATTGAAAATTATATTTTCATGTATAAGACATGTATATATCATTTTGGTTGTGATTTGAAATCACCTAATTATGTATTTGACAAATTAGGACTAAAATGATCAAAATGCAAAGTTTAGGGGCATTTCCGTAATTACTGAAAAATCTGGATATTTTTTCAGAATTCCATTTTTAATGTATATTTGTTGTACAAATCAATTTGGTTGTGATTGGAAATCACCTAAGCTTGTTTTGAACAACTTAGAACTAAAATGATTAAAATGGAAAGTTTTGGGGTTGTATGGTAATTTTCTAAAATTATGATTTCTGGGTTAAAGTTTCTGCTTTAGAGTATTGAGTGATTAAAATAAATAAATTTATTTTAATTACCCAAGAAAAATTAAGGAAATGGGAAAATTTGATTTTCCCGCATTCCGCTGCGTAACCCGGGTATTTTGCCTAAAACCCCAACATCTTTGGAATCTTCTTTATTTGGCTAATGACTTAGAAACAAAGTTCCTAAGCTGAGCTTAATCGTATACATACTTTTGCTTAAATTGTATTTTCTTCTCGATGTTATTGCTGGCGATTTGGTTATAGTCACAGTTCATACTCAGTCTGTACTTAATTTCTGTTGCTACCTTAAGTTCAATTACGGTGTTCTTTACTCACTTGTTCTCCATATCTGGTGATATGCTAGGGTATTTCCCGCCTTTATTGCTTTTTTAGTTTGCTCTATTGGATTTCATTATTTAGATACTCTCAAACTTGTAAATTCCAACTTTATCTCATGACCGTTTTCGTGAATTATAGCTTAATAACTCACCCACTGTACTAAATGTAGCACTATTCAATACACATACACTTGATTCTAGGAATATCTCAAGGTTAATATCAAGGTCCATCTTTATTGCCGTTATCTAACGAGGGCTGAGAGGGTGGGGCTTGTCCTGGAGCTTACTGGTTGTGGTGTTTTCACTAATTACCCGTGTTGCGATTGCATGTGTTACTTATCCATGAGCTTATGACTCTCTTATCTACATACCTAATTACTCATAATTAACCTCTAGCTATTAATCATACTACTTTATACTAAGAACCTCCATAAGGTTCATGCTCTCTCAAACTCCTACTATATTCCCATTGTTATCCCGCCTTTCTAAATTTTACTCTGTTACTTGACTTTCCTCTTTATCTCATTTTCTTGGATCTCTTAAGTTCTCACTTCCTTGGAAGCTCCTTATCTTAACACATGTTATAGGATCACTTCCAATCTTTTAACTTGGGTACTACACTTTCACTAATCATGTATAAGTTGATTGTCTTACTTCTGTGTTGCTACTTGTTGCTTATTTTGATTCCTTACTCTTTTGAACTTTACTTTCTTGGGGTTTAGCCGTTCTTTTGTTCAACTATCTTGCTAATATATGATTTATCCATCCCATCCCACGCCTTTCCATACTTATTCAAATCTTTTCTAAGCTCTACGTCAGGGGGTATATACATGTTTCCCATTTCTGGTTGAGTGTTTATATACTTACTGAAGTAAGGTTATTGGAATAAAAAGAATTATCATTCATACTGTTGGAAGCTATATCAACTGTTCTATGCCTTACGATTCCTTAATCTTGATCAATCCATCTGAGGTCTTTGCTTATGTTGCTGTTTCCAAGATACAATATCTATGTCACTATATGTACTGAATTCTCTTGTTATTTTTTGTATCATTTTTACTACTTTCATATCCTACCTCTTAGCTCTAAGTCATTTTATTGAGTTTAATGGGGGTTCGTTCCTGTAGCTACTTTCTAGATCTCTGCTTTCTATTCTAATTACAGGTTGCAACTTTACCATATGATCTTTCTGTATGTACTGGTACTTTTTGGTTAAGTTATGAATGTTTGCTCATCCCAGAAGTTTGTTCCTTTGAGTTCACGTGGACTCCTACTCATTTTTTCCTGATCTATGGGTCTCTCACTGGTACTACTTGTCCCTTCTTGGCTTGGGTCAGGTTCTTTCTTTTATATCTCTTAAATCATTCTTAGTTCTTTCTTAGGTGGTCTATCGTTTAGTGTTTTCTTTTTCTGACTTAGGTTAACTTTTCATCAAATTTTTTTCTTACAAATATCTTTATCTAGGCTAGTATAGAGTGGGGTAGGAATTTATATCTCAATAGGTACCATCATTTTATTCTGATACTTTGTGTTCTGATATAGTATATTACTCATGTAAAGTAGGTATGAGATAGACTCCGCCAGGGCCGCTACTTTGACTAGTATCACTGAAGAATGAAAATCTAGGTAACCTAGGGTCGCATTAATATCGGGTTTCTTGGGATAAGGTAATTAATCGTTTCCGCTTACAGCCTTCATTTGTTTACTTGAGAGCCTGATTTTGGGGTCTAAAATCTTTTTATCCTCTTGGCACATCTTATCTATTGAAACTCCCACTTCTCATTATGCTTTCTTGTTTCTTCAATCTTCCTATCCATTCTTCATTACTCGGGGAACTCGCTACCGATACGAGGTATTCAAGTTAATAGGGTCCGCTTGGAAATTTTTTTTGAGTAGGAATAGAATCTTATTTGGAGGGAAGAAACTTTACTTGAGTCTACTCGGCATTTTTACTCTTACTTAGGCTCGTTATATTCTCATTTACTACAAATTGTGGTGTTATATTTTTCTATCTAACTCTGTATCTATGATTTTTACTACTATCTGGTTACTTTAAACATCTGTGCATTATCTTTTACTTTTCATATAGATTTCTCTTTCCACTCTCTTATCTCATAGCTTGTCTGTACTTTTGGTGATAAGCCAAGATAACTACAACATAATTTTCAACTTGGATCTAGAGTATAGTTATTTCCATAAAGAATACTATTCGAATGGTCTGAGAAAGCTTACTAACCTATCTATAGGGCTTGAGGACGTACTCGAGAATCAGATACTGGAGTGGTAGTGCCTCGCGTACAAGTATCCCAGACATACTATATATACAAGACCCCAACACTATACCCACTACAATCACTGACTCCCTAGACCATGCTCTGATACAATATTTGTAACATCCCCATTTCGGGAAATGCTACCGGCAAGGAATAAACCATATTATTCCCATAAGCCTCTGACTTCTGATAACTGCTATTCTTATCTCATATATATATATATATAATATATATATATATATATATATATATATATATATATATATATATATATATATATAAACTTGCATGGGACCATAGCCCAACTCATCAACCATGTAAGCATAATGTTCTTAATACCAAGTACTATGTTTAAATACACATTTCAACACTGACAATAACTTTTAAAATGTAATATACATGTGACCTTTATTGTATAACATATATGTTACTTGACATTCTCTGACTCTGACCGAATTGGACTTTATCCCTGACTTGACCTAGTGGACCAACTCCCCGGTGACTACCATCAGTCGACATCCTCCGGAGCTCGTCCTACAAGAACCTGCAAAAAAAAACACTGGGAGTGGAGGGTTAGATCGTTTGAATGATCTAAATGAGTGGACAGTTTTAAAAGTAGTACTAAAAGTGCTTTTGAAAATCCATGATTCTAAAACCAATTTCATCTTAAATCATCTTTTCTGAAATCTATTTTATTACTTGAAAACAACTTTCCTCCTGGAAAAATTTTATGAAGTCTATTTTTGAAAATCTGGTTCCGAAATATCTGTACTAAAAACTCATTTATGAAATATCTGTTTCTCAAAACTATTTCTAAAAACTTATCTCTGAAAACTGGTCTCTGTCTCTAAAAACCTGACGTATGGGGGTGTTACGTATCGCCGTACCTCATACGCCTAACAAGAGCCAAAATTGTAAATCCATGACTTTAAGGTGTTATGTATCGTCGTCCCCCAAATCATGCCACTCATGTCCCTAAGACTAGTGGTCTTGGGGCGTTACGTATCACCGTACCCCAACCCACTGAACTAGAACTGGGGGTGCAAATCTACGCTACCCTCTAAGCTCTGAATCTAGGATCTAGGGGCATCTTTCATCCTTAGTCCTAAACTAGGATCTAGGGGCGTTACATATCGCCGTCCCCCCAGTCCTATACATGTGCACATAACATCCATCAATTCCATGTCTGTTGGGAAGCGGCCGCGAGTGCGCAGCATAAAATTAAAATTAGTATGCCGCTTTCCCTTTGCCCAAGACCCATTTGTTTTTATTATTCTACAAGCCTAGGCATGTTACTATATATTCTAAGCATAAAACTCATAAAACATGTAAAGAACATAAACCTAAACATGCTAACTATCATAAGAACTCTAATTAAAATAAAGAAAGAAAAAGACTTACTTGAAAAGAAGACTCATTCAGTCCTCCCTCTAATCTACAAGCTTTTCTCGAACTCAGCAAGCTCTTCCATGTTCCAAAGAGCCACCCAAGTGTGTGGCCTCCAAAGATGCACACACCAAAGCCAAAACTCAACAGCAAGACTACGCCTCGAGTGCACAAGTATTTTTCCCTTGGTGCTAGCCTAGGGTGTCGCGGTAGTCCACATACTCCATGGTAGTCCACATAGTCCATATACTCCTAGGTAGTCCACGGTAGTCCACATACTCCACATACTCCACGGTACTCCACATAGTCCATATACTCCACGATAGTCCACGGTAGTCCACATAGTCCACATACTCCTCGGTAGTCCATGGTAGTCCACATACTCCACGGTAGTCCACAGTAGTACACATAGTCCACATACTCCACAGTAGTCCACATAGTCCACATACTCCTCGGCAGTCCACGGTAGTCCACATAGTCCATATATTCCACTGTAGTCGACATAGTCCACATACTCCACGGTAGTCCACGATAGTCCACATACTCCTCAGTAGTCCACGGTAGTCCACACAATCCTCATAGTCCACATAGTCCACGGTAGTCCACGGTAGTCCTCATAATCCACATAGCCCACATGCCGTACCTGGCGTGCTAACCCCGTACCTAGGGTGTCGTAGTTTTATGAATGCTAACCCCGTACCTATGGTGTCACAGTTGCGTCTTCGTACCTAGAGTGCCAAAATTGTCTGAATGCTAACCCCATACCTAGGGTGTCGCAGTTGTCTGGATGCCGTACCTGGCATGCCAACCCGACAAAACTGAAAATGTTGTTTCCACACCCGGAGTGCCATACCCGGCAAAACTGAAACTGATGTCTCTATAGATGGAGTGTCATTCCCTGCATGTTCATTCTCGAACTGTGCTGATGATGCAGTGGGCCCTCGACCCTGGGACGCATCTCAGAACTGCAACCGACAATGGGGGCACCTCGACCCTATACCGCTGACAAAAGTGGGCCTCGCCCATAAGCTAATGATGTAGTGGGTCCTCAACCCTGGGACGCATCCCAGAACTACAACTGATGATGCAGTAGGCCCTCGACCCTAGGACACATCCCGGAACTGCAACCGACAAAGGGGGCACCTCGACCCAATACCGCTGAAAAATTGGGCCTCGCCCATAAGCTGATGATGTAGTGGGTCCTCGACCCTGGGACACATCCCGAAACTACAACTGATGATGTAGTGGGCCCTCGACCCTGGGACACATCCCCGAACTGCAACCGACAACAGGGGCACCTCGACCCAATACCGCTGACAAAAGTGGGCCTCGCCCCCAAACTGATACTGAAGTGGGCCCTGCCCCAAACTGATATGGGCTTCGCCCCCAAGCTGATACTGATATTGATATGGGCCTCAACCTTGGGACTTATCCCTAAAACTGAAAACTGATGCTGATGTGGGCCTCGTCCCCGGGACTCATCCCCAAACTGATATTGATGTTGGCCTTGCCCCCAAACTGATGTGGGCTTCACCCCCCAGACTAATGCTAATGTGGGCCTCGCCCTTAGACTGATACCGATATGGGCCTCGCCCTAAAAAATGATACTGATACGGGCCTCCCCCCAAACTGATACTGATATGGGCCTCGCCCCAAACTGATACTGATATGGGCCACGCCCCAAACTGATACGGATATGGGCCACGTCCAAAACTGATACTGACATGGGCCACGCCCCAAAATGATGCTGATGTAGGCCTCGACCCTAAGACTCATCCCCAAAATTGATACTGATGCCAATATGGGCCTCTTCCCTGGGACTCATCCCCAAAACTGATACTGACGTGGGCCTCAACCTTGGGATTCTTTCCCGAAACTGCTGACAATGTGGGCCTCGACCCTCTGGGATTCATTCTCGAAAACTGCTGATATGGGCCTCGACCCTGGGATTCATTCCCAGATTCATTCCAACACTCTGAAGATGTGGGCCTCGACCCTGAGACTCATCCCCAAAACTAAAACTGATATGGGCCTCAACCCTGGGATTCATTCTCAAAACTACTACTAATATGTTGCTGATTCTGGTTGGCTTTTCTTTGTCGCTTTCTCTTTTTCTTCTTTTAAACGTGTGAATACAAAACAAAACAAACACAAAAAAGAATGCAAAAATACGTTACGTGTATGCATGCATGCATGAATGAAGTTTAGTTTCTATTCCATTGGGTTAGGTCTTCGGTTAATTCCCTTATTGACTGCTTGGTCTTCTATCTGGTCTCATGACTCAATATCTTGTTATATCCCCGATTCGCGATGTGGGAGACTGATCGCCCCCAGTCTTGGTTTACCTTTCTGCTCTCCGCTGTTTGTACTTGGTCAAGATGAACCATATGGTGGAGCCTTCCATATCATCATGTTAAATCACATGCTATGAAAATAGTCCCAATAGATACATATATTATCGTCCTCAAAGAATGCCCAGTATTGAAACCAGAGAACCTTCAAAACATTCAAGGCAACTCAAATCCAAGTCTTTGAATAAGTGATCTAAAATAGACTTAAAGTGTGTGTGTGCAAAGGTTCTTTCACAGCTTGATCCTTAAGTAAGCTAACTCAATGATTTTGTTTCAAAAATCTGGATCGATGGGTCAAACCAACATAGATGTCTCAATTATGTCTGCAGTTGCTTTTATGTGCTCAATGTGGTATGGTTTTTTTTTTTTTTTTTTTTTTTTCATTTTCTTCCTTATTATTTTCTCTCTTTTTTTCTTTTTTTTGAAGGCCCCCCAATGTTCTTTCTATCCTTGCCATAAGGTTTTCTGTTTCTCAATTTCCTTTTCCCCGCTATCCATGTTTGCTAAACTCCTATTGACAAACCTTTTTTTTCTTCTCTAACCCAACAGATATCTATGATGGCTTTTAAGACACGGGGTTAACATGATGCGTGTATGCATGAGATGCATGAGATACGTGCAATGTATATAATATATAAGCCCATTTAAAAATTTTTACACTAGTTGGCCCATTATCATTTTAAAGTTTTTGGCCCGACTGTAAATGGACACGAACTCGTCCCAGTTTAAATGGCCCAACAAGTTCACATCTTTTGACAAAAGGTCCAACTGGATCTAAATGACGACGGTCCAACACATCAACATAAAAAAAAAAAAAATTTCTACTAGTTCTACGACTAAGGTTCACATGTGGGTTTACGAGAGTGCGGACAAAGGCTCTCACTGACGAAGGCTCTCACTTACAATGCCTTTAACTAAACCCCTTCAACCCACTGTAGACACGGTTAATTAAAGCACAAATCCAAACATTACAAGACATGATTTCGGGGCCAATTCTCTATCCCCAGTGGAGTCGCCAGACTATAGGACAGAGAAATCGGTGACGCTGTTCTAGGCTCGCGGCCTAGTTGGGAGTACGAAATAACATGGAGTCGCCACCTGGTGTGAACCGGGACAAAGATTTAAGGCCGCACTCACCCATCGCAAGGGAAGACCTCAAACCGTTGGTTTCGGAATGGTCCCTTACTTATGTCACTTGTAATGATATAATTTGTGCAATGAACTAACCGAATCTATTCAACATTCATGCTCAAGGGTAATCTACGTCTAGTATGCATTCATAAAAATTACTCATAATCTAAGTTTGCATGCTCGAAAATAAGTCTTTAAATGGCGAACACACAATATCACACAATGAGCATATTGAGCCATCAAACCAAAATAAACAAATAACTATTTAAACATAATCATAAACTAAACAAAATACCATGCATAAAATAACATAATTATGCTTGAAATAAATAATAAACTAGACTACATCATGCTTTAAATAATGACTAAATAATCTACGAACTACATCATGCTCAAACACAAGTTTGGATGAGACGAAATACGTGTCTCTTAAGTGGTATGTGGCGTTGTATCCCGAGTACAAACCGCACTACCGTGAATTCGGATTCGGCTACGGAATTTACGTATGGGTTTCCATCCTATATACCACAAAAGGGAACACATATTCCGCTCATCCATCAATCACGTCATGCCTCAAACGACTCTCATGCGATAATATTTCTAAAATAAATAAATTAAACGAAAGATAATAAATAAAAGGGTGCCCTCAGGTCTAACCTCTTTTGTCATCTCAAGAAATGGCGTTACACGTCCGTTGGAAGGGTGAATGATCCGTAAATCTTTCGGTTCACTAACTCAACGTCTTTCCTCACTATTTCGCTGTTCGGGCTGCTGTTTTCACTCCGTTTCGTAGCTGCTTTGATGCTGTTTTTAGGCCATTTTTTATTGTTTCAGGGACTGTTTTGGGGCGTTTTTGGATGGTAAAGGGGTACTGTTTTGAGCAGTTTCTTAAAGGAATTGAGGCTGCGGTTTTGGTGCACATGGAAGGATTTTATGCGTTGAATTAAAGTAGTAGTGAAGGGCGTATGGTAAGGCAGTAACGTGAGGCTTTTGTTGATGGGATGAAGGGCAAGTGGCTCACAGTGTTATGGGCTGGTAACGTGTTGGGGGCATGTGGCGTGTTGTGAAGGAGGCTGGTGTGTGAGTGGGGCTAGTGGCGTGTTGTGAAGGAGGCTGGTGTGTTAGTGGGGCTAGTGGCGTGTTGTGAAGGAGGCTGGCATGTTCATGAGCGTGATGGCTTTTGTTGAGCGAGAGCCATGCCTATTTTTTGAAGGGTTGCTGTTGAGGGATTTTACGCGTTAAATGGGGCAATGTAGGCAGGTGGCGTGAGTGCGTGAGTGGTCTTACGTTGAAGGCAGGTTAGTGTCTTGCGTCCAGTGAGGCTTGAAAGGGCAGATGGCTTACGTGTGTAGTTTGAGTGCTGATGCGTTAAGGCTACGTGTGGTCAATGGGGTGAGGGGCGTGATGAAGCTAAGTGAGTGAAGGGTGCTACGTGGTCAGGTGCGTTTTGTGAGTGGTTTTTGTTGTTTGTATCGACAATGGGGTGTGGGTTCAGAGAGAGAGGAAGCTACATGAAGAAGGAAAAGAAGGGAGGCGTGAGCAGTTTGTATTGCCGAGAGAGAGATCCAGTGGAGGAGAGAGGCCGTGTTTGGTTTTCTTATTATTTGCTCAGTGAAGATGAGCGTGAGAGAGGGAGACGAGAGGTAGAAGATGAAGCTCTTAGGGTTTTCTGTTGTGCTTAGGGTAAGAGGGAGCTGTGCGTCGAGGAAGGCATTAGGGTTTCTGTCTTTTTTGTTTGTTCTTGGTCGTGAGTTTCATGGGCTGAAGCCAAAATCTAGGTTTAGTTTAGGGGTCATTATATAGTGGTGAGCTAGGGTTAGGGTTTTGGATGGGTACATATGGGCTTTTGGTGGGGAATTTTATTTAAATTGGTGAGTGAATTATTTAATTTGATTTTAATTTGGATTTGATTTAGTTTAATTTAATTTGTGTTAATTCAATTTAATTGGTTTTAATTTTAATTTGTGACATGCATTTTAAATGTTTAAATTATTTAATTTGTGAGATGTGTTTTAAATGTTTTAATTATTTTGGATTGGGTTTGGTGTGTTTTAAAACAGAGGTCCAACAAGCGAACCCGAAGCGAAACAAGTGAGTTAAATCCGTCAAAATACTAATTCCCAACTTTACCCTTCCAACGTCTGTTTCCCGCTGCTTTCACAACTAAAGAGGTAGTGTCTCCATACGAGACTCATCATCGGGATAATATACAAAAATACAATGCCTACAGTTGGTAGTAAATTCGGTCGTCGGACTATCCAAACACGTAAGTACCTAGTACTACATTTTTACCGATTTACAAGACAAGGTTGGCTTCTAGCAAAGCGCCATGCCTACCCAATTCTCCAGAAATATCCTTACAGGAATATGTGATCTATATCAGGCGTAGTATACGTGGTATTACGTATTTCGATCCAGTATCAGATGTCACGTGCAAGGCCTGGGGCTGGAATTGTGTCTGCCCCGTACGAAGCACAAATCAGATCTCTGGTAACTAGTCTCTATAATTGGATAAACATGACATAGTCCAAATATCCCGATAGCTGCAACATATAAGAGAACGAGTTCCGTATCTTACGTGATCATCATCTCCACTATGACTGAGTGATACTTCCATCTCGACATCATACCCAATACACTACGATTCTCAATATTCCCAGAAGAGGCGTACACAGAACCTGTTAAAGCCCTGGACGACCTAAACCAAAGTATGTTGATTGTCGCAAGTATTAGCGGTGCAAGTCTCAGGTTAAGACCAAATACACCTACCCTGATTCGGAATTCCATAGACACATAGTCATACTACCAATGGAATTCCGAGGGGTCTATCCAGAGCGAAGCTGTTTCCGTACCATCGGTAAACACAACCTTCTATTACACTTGCATGAGTATCCTATACCCAAATATATGAGAACTATGCCGTTATGCTCCCATAACGCGCACAAGTGCAATACTAGTCTATTCCGCATTATCGATGTCAAGTCTCGATAATACTACGACTAGGGATATTTAATGATTAAACCTTTGTGGATTGATATTTCTCATATCTTATCAATCCGGAACTAATCATATAGACCTTCTATCATTTACACATCTTGGTAATCTAATTACAAATGATAGAAGAGCATTTTCCTTTGTCACATAGTTAATTTGTACAACAACACCATGATCTGTACAAATAGTGACGCTATGGGTCATAACTGTCCAACACCTCGGGACCGTAGAATTTCCCAACAATAGTATCAGAGCGAGTTAAAAGCATGAAACTTGAATTTAGCTTTAAAATTGGGTAAATTGATTTTGAACATGATTTAATAAAATTAATTGATTGAGTATGCTTGAATGATGTTTAAATGAAGTTGTATTGGATCAATTTCATGAAATATTGATTGGATCATTTTTTGCCCAAATTCTTGGCTTGGCCGAGAGATTGTAGAACCCTAATGTCTTGGTATTTTGTGTTTTTGATCATTGGATGAGTTGAAAAACAATTGGGTAATGTTGAATTGGATTTGATTGGATTAAAACCAATATCGGACAAAATTACCCTACCATTGCCGAGACTACTATGAGCATGTTTGGGTTTGATTTTTGTTTAAAATGTGTTGAAATGTTTTGATGTAAGTGAACATAATTAATTAGGCTAATTGATGTTTTGGAAATGTTAATTTGGGTGATTAATTATGGCAATACACTTTGGTTAATTAAATATGAAATTTGGAATTTTGTAGTTTAATTAATTGGGCTAATTTTGGAAATTGGGCTTGTAAAGTTGTAAATGGGCTAATTGGGCTTGGTTGTACCAAGATGGGTTTAGGCTAAATTGGTTGGATCCAATTGGGCCCAAAACCATATCCATAAAGTCCAATTATGACTAATGGACCTTAATATTTTAATTGGGCCTAATGTGCCTAAATTGATTTCTAGGCATATAAGGGTGATTCCTTTAAATGGGCTTTGGTTATTGGGTTTGACCCAAGTTGACCAAAAGTCCATGCCTTAAGAAATTAATTGAAAGCCCATTGGACTTTAAATTAAATTAACATTGGATGTTAATCGGGCTTTGAGACCCATAACGATTAGATTTGGAATCTAAGTCGTAAAGGTTCGTTAATAAAATGTAATATTTAATTTGGAATTAAATAGCGAATTAGTATTAAATGAAAATTGAATTGGATATAATTTTGTAGTTTAATATAATTCAAGAATTCGTACTTTGAGTACTTATTCGCAAAAAGAGTTGGACTCCCGCAAAATCAAATCGTTGTTTGAACATTGGATGGTCATTAGTTATCAGATTAATTAATTGGATTAGGTTGATTGATAATATGCTTGTGTGAATACATGGTTGCGATGCATGAATAATGTATATCGGATGGATATTAGATGGGTGGGGCAATTTTGGAAATTGTTGTAATAAATTTAGAATTTATTAATTGGACCTGCGTGTCCACCCGATTACCTCCTTACTCTATGTATTTCTCCTCTCACCTATTCCCCTCAATGTAAAATGTAACGGGTAGAAGTAATACTTGTGCTAGCGGGAGAGAGGAAATGGAGAGATTTGATCTAGGATCAATGTGTTAAGTATCCATCCGCATATCATTATTATTTATTTTACGCGCCTTATTATGTGTTTAGAATGCATGTTGAAGGGTGTATGATGATGAGACATTAACAAAGATAATAAATTGGTTGCCAATTTGCACGCGAAAAACCCTCACATCATATTAAGTGTTTTTCCTTCCATTGAGTGATTCTTACTCAAGATCTAAGACTGGCATTGGTTTGTTGGCCAAAGTCAAAGCCTTTGTCCATCGACGATGTGTTTGAATCACGAGAGCTTTGTTCCATATCGATGTCTTGTCCAAGTTGTGATTTGTTGGCCAAAGTCAAGATCATTTCTTGTCCATCGACATTGATTACGAAGCTTTCCATGGTCAATGGGTCACGCTTAACTGGGATCACTAAGTTTGTTGTGCCAAAGCCAAGGCTTAGTTGATTTAGAGGAAAATGGTTAGGCAATATATTGGATATATTGGCATATATAAGCTATATGTTTCGGACTTGGATGTCCACCTGCTGGATCTAGGAATTGGATGGGATCCAATTGATCTTAGAGATCTACCTAGTTAATTATCATACAATTTGTTGGCCAAAGTCAAGATTGTGTGTTATTTAACGGGATCCTAGCCCACTAGGAAACAAGGTTGCCCGAGTACTCCACAGAGGGTTAGAGGCTCGCCGAAAAATAGTGGGAGGCAAGAATTAAATTTGCAATATTTGTTTAATAACTTGCCATACGCGCTCATATCAAATTATTCGTCAAATAAATTAATTATTAGTTGGACTAATATTTAATCGTTGTTTTAATTAAACAGTTGGAATGTATTCAAAATATTTCGATTATAGTTGATTTTATAATTGGATTATAGTAATCAATATAATTGAATTTAACCTATTAAATTATAGTTGATTATATAGTTGGACTATAGTAATCATTATAATAAATAGTACCTAAATCGTTGATTAAATAGTTGGACTATTAGAATCAAGATAAATTGAAAGATTAGTGTTTAAAACATAATCCTGGGTGAAAAATGTTTTAAATGACTTTAATTTTCAAATTGGGAATAAAATTTCAGGATGGTCTTGGAAATTAAGAAGCTACTTTATTTGATAAAATAACATCTTAGGCCTAAGCCCGAAGTTAAGCAAATAAGTAGAGCATGATTTTTGGAAGATTCATGTAATGATAACTTTAGTGCTTAATCCATTAAGCTTGCCAAATAGAGTCTTTAATTTCTTAATCAGAACTAAGGATTAGATCCTTAAAGTATGATAATGAAATTGAAGGATCTTCATAGATCTATTTTAGATCTTTGAAGTAATAAATTGCAATAGTAAACTCTTGGAGAGTTAATGGCTATTCTTAAGGAGATAAAGCCAAACTTTGCAATAAGGTAAGAAGCGCAAGGTGCATCTTACTTCGATATTCTAGAAGGCCAAGGCTTGGCCAAAGGCTTCTGGGGTGTGGAAAAGGGCAAAGGCAAAGTCATTACAGTCTTCTGGGAAGACAAAGGACATATCCCAAAATGTCTGCCTAAACTGTGGCAAACAGGGGCACGGAAGCGTGACTGCTGTTTGGACAAAGCAGACATGAAGGAATTAAAGACGGGGCAAGGCTCTGACTTCAAATATGTTTGTCATAAATATGTTCACTACTAGTATTAAAATTGGATTTTAGATACTTAGTGTGATACATAAATATATACTGATGTGCAGAATCTGCTATGAGCAGGATACTGACTTCAGTTGAGATTAATCTGCGAATTAAGAACGGGACGAAAGTCCCTGTTTTAACCGTAGATACCTAAGTTTAGGAACTACCATTCGGGTGTGTACTTAAATAAGGAAACTGTTAAATGTAACTAGGTTGACTAGAAACATTATCTCTATATCAGGGTTTAACCCGTTGCGGGTATACCTTTATATTCTAGAACACTAAATTATTTTATTTTATAAAAATGATATTGAGATAAACACATTATATGTGAATAACAGTATTTATATTTTGAATATAAATAAATCTCAAACATATGACATGACAAACAAATAGCTCAAACTGATTTAATCAGTTGAGACTTATATGTGGCATTGATGTCTGGGACACAATTAAACAAGACTCGTATATCCACACTTTCGAAGAGTGGGTACTAGGACAAATTTGATTCTATTCAAATAATGTCTACGAATCTAGTTTATTGGGCAAAGTACCTGAAACACTTTTTACTTGGTAAAAGTGTAAATGCCACCGATCTGTAAGCTCTGGTTCATAGTGACGTAGGTGGGCCCATATCTAGCTAGGCTAGATGTGGATATGAATATTTCGTGACCTTTACGGATGTGGCATCGCGTTAAGGTTATATGTTTCCTTTGAAACACAAATCGGAAACTTTTAGAGTTTCGACACGAAATAGACAAACAGATCGGCTAAAGTATTAAACCATCCCGGTTAGACCATGATGAAAATACTTAAGCAATAAGTTTCTCATATACTTGAAAGAGTATAATATTCTTTAAATGAGGACTCCTCCCAGAACATGTCAGTTTGACAGTGTGTCCGAAAAGAGAAATCGAATTATGGTAGACATGATAAGGTTAACCATGAGTCGCTCTGAGCTACCATTTCCTTCAACAGATACACATTAAACAGTGGAAAACTTATTTTGAATAAGGTTCCATAAAATATGTTAGACATATTTCATATTAGATATGAACATGAAAGAAATCGGGTTTTCTCATTCCTGAAGATTTGGGTATGCTAGGCATATGTTTGGATGATACCAAACTAAAACCCAAATCGGATAAGTGCCAAGTTGTGGGTTATCCTAGGGAAACCAAATTATAGTACTTATACAACTCACTAGAGAACAATGTAATTTTTGCTCACCATGCGGTTTTCCTGAGAGGAATACCGACATGCAGTGGTAAGTAGGAGGAAAGTAAAATTCGATGAAAATCAAGATAATACTATTCCAGGCACCGATTCCTTAATGGAACACATATAGTTCATCAAGGATGAAACTATACCAATAATCTTCGAATACACAAGAACCACGTAAGTCGGAGAGAGTCAGAAAACAACCTGGGGTATGGGTTTCTAATCTCACCTCATAAAGATGTCAATTTTATTGAGGAACACGAACTGACTACGTATGAGGAAGTGATACAAAGTATCGACTCCCTATTATGACAAAGTGCCATGAAGTCCGAAATGGATTCCATGTATACCAACTAAGTTTGGACACTAGTTGTAGTACCGCAAGGCATTGTGCCTATTGGTACTATATAAGTCTTCAAGGAAGACATACATGACAGACAACATACCAATGTACAAAGCTAGGCTTGTAGCAAAAAGGTATCATTATCAATATTGTGTCGATTACAACGAAACCTTTTACCTGTTGCCATGGTAAATCCATTTGGGTAATGCTTGCTAATGCTGTATGTTTCATTTATGAAATGTGGCAGCTGAACGCCAAAATCGCTTTCCTTGACGGAAACCTTTTGGAGGATGTTTACAACATCTTGACGGTTTTGTCGTACCAAAACTAGTAAACAAGGTTTGCAGGTTATTCGATCCATTTATGGATTGAAGCAAGCATTACGTTCTTGAAATTATCGTTTTGATGTAATCATAATGGTATATGATTTAATTCAAAATGAAAATGATTCTTGTGTATATAAGGAGGTTAGTGGGAGCGCACTGACAATGAATGTCTTAAATAATGATGACTTATCATTTCTTTGAAATGATATTCCATAATACAATCGGTGAAAGCTTGGCTTTCGAGAAAATTCTCCGTAGAATTCTTGGGAGAAACAACCTTTATTCTAGGAATAAAGATCTACTGGGATAGATTTAAAGTTGTTAGTACTCTCCGAGAACTCGTACATTGAAATAAATGTACGCGACCTGATGTCTCATACACTTTGAGCATATGAAGTCACAATCGGGCCAATCCAAGTGATAGTCATTGGATTGATGTTAAGAACATCCGTTAGTATCTTAGAGGAACTAAGGATGCTATCTTATACTATGGAGAAGGAGAACTTGAAGTGACTGGGATAACTGCTGCAAGTTTCCTAACCAATAAAACGACTATAAGTCGTAAGAACGGTACTATAAAGTTTAAATAAAGGAACATTGAGCTGGAAATCTTCCAAGCAAGATACTGTTACCGAATAAACAACAAAAGTGGATTATTGTTGTGGCTGAGGTAGCAATAGAAGCCATTTGGGTCGATAATAAATCTAATTAGATTAGATATAGTTCTGTTAGCAGCTGAGCTAGGCTACAACGCATGCTAAAGAATTAATGGTCTCATCAATTTTCCAGATATATACTTCAATATTCATCTGATTCGTTCGGATCATACATCGTGGCGATGTGATGATCGAATAAATCGCATCAGATGATAATCATGCAAATCCGCTGACGAAAGCATTTCCTCAGTAAAATCTTGAGCGAACCGTACATAGTTCAGGTGTAAGACACTTGAGTGACTGGCTATAGGCCAAGTGGGAGATTTTTGGACAGTTATGACCCATAACGTCACTATTTGTACAGATCATGGTGTTGTTGTACAAATTAACTATGTGACAAAGGAAATTGATCTTTTATCATTTGTGATTAGATCACCAAAGATGTATAAATGATGAAAGGTCCATATGATTAGTTCCTGGATTGAGATGATATGAGATAGTATCAATCCACGAACGTTAAATCATTAAAAATCCCTTGTTAGAGTATTATCGAGATTGGACACCGATAATGTGGAAAAGACTAGTATTACACTTGTGCGTATTGTGAGGGCATAACGACATAGTTCTCATATATTTGGGTATATTATACTCATATAAGTGTAGTAGGAGGTTGTGTTTTACCGATGGTACGGAAAACAGCTTCGCTCGGGATAGACCCCTCGGAATTCCATTGTAGTATGACTATGTGTCTATGGAAGTCCGAATCAGGGTAGGTGTATTTGGTCTTAACCTGAGACTTGCACCGCTAATACTTGCGACAATTAATGTACTTTGGTTTTTGTCATCCAGGGCTTTAACCGGTTCTGTGTATGCCTCTTCTGGGTATATTGAGAATCGTAGTGTGTTGGTTGTGATGTCGAGATGGAAGTATCACTCCAGTCATAGTGGAGATGATGATCACGCAGGATGCAGAACTGGTTCTCTTATGTACTGCAGTCATCGAGATAATATGACTAGGTCATGATTATCCGATTATTGAGACTAGTTACCAGAGATCCGATATGTGCTTCGTACGGGGCATACACAATTCCAGCCCCAGGCCTAGCATGTGACATCCGATACTGGATCGAAATATGCAATACTACGTATACTACGCCTGATATAGGTCACATATTCCTGTAAGGATATTTATGGAGAATTGGGTAGGCATGGCGCTTTGCTAGAAGCCAACCTTGTCTTGTAAATCGGTACAAATGTAGTACTAGGTACTTACATGTTCGGAAAGTCCGACGACCGGATTTACTGCCAACATATCCGGGGATCTCATGGGTCGCTTCCCGAAGATTCACCGATGACGTATGACTCGCACTTTATTAATCTGGGATTAATTATAAGAGAGAGAAAATTAATTTGGGATTAATTACAGAGATATTTTATCTAGGATAAAATATTTATTAAAGAGAGAGAACGATTAATTTGGAATTAATCGATAAAAATAATATATTTGATATATTAAACGAAATTGGATTTCGACGCGGAATTGAAATTAGTGTTAGGTTTTATCTAGGTCCCAAGATCAAACAAGCAATGAAATCATGTGTGAATACATCAAAGGAGGTAGCGGAATACTCACATCGATCGGTTGAGACGAATCGGCAACAAACGAAGTTGATTTTTCCCTTGCAACAAAAACGCAACTGCAGTTCACTGCCCAAAAATCAGTTTTGAGTTGAGAAATGGAGCTCCAAGCTCATCGAATGGTTCCCGGCTCATGGGTGAACTTCCCTACACCTTCGCAAGTCTCTCGGAGTGCTAGCTCTTCTTGATTTTGCCACAAAATCAAGCACATTGCTTCCCAAACTCACGCCCAAAATGAAGAAGAAGAAAACCAGTGAGCTTTTTACTGCCCATTTGGGCGTGAATGATGATGGAGAAGAGAGGAGGGAAAGTGTGTATTAGTTTGTGTGAAACCTTTTCCAAAAGGTTATATATTTTTACCATAAAAAAAAAATATAAAGTATTTACCAAATAAAAAGCCAAAATGATTAAATGGTAAATGCTCCCACCAACTTACACTATTTCAACCACACACATCAACTATTCATTTACTTAATAAAGTGATGTGTGTCTTTCAATCAATCAATCACATCAACCAATCACATCACTCAAAGTGACATTTGATTTGACGATTGATGTGACGAATGATTTGACGCTTGATGTGACTTGCGTTGCCGCACTCGAATTCGAAATACGAATGCGCTCGCAATCACACTCGGGCTCGGGTTCGAAAATTCCAATTAGCGAGTTTTCCGTTGCGTCGTAATTAAATGATTACGCCTAGCGAATTCACTATTCACGTCGCTAACGAATTAATTCTAAATTAATTCGTTCGCCCGAATTAAAATCTAATTTTATTCCGCGTCGAAATCTAATTTCGTTAATATATCGAATATATTAATTTACCGATTAATACCAAATTAATCATTCTCTCTCTTTTAGACGATATTTATCCTAGATAAAATATCTCCGTAATTAATCTTAGATTAATTTTCTCTCTCATCAAATTAATCCCAGATTAATAAATGTGCGAGTCATGCGTCATCGGTGGATCACTGGGGGGAAGCGACCCATGAGATCCCCGGATATGTTGGCAGTAAATACGGTCGTCGGAGTATCCGAATCACGTACGTACCAAGTACTACGTTCTACCGATTTACGAGACAAGATCGGCTTCTAGCAAAGCACGAAGTCTATCCAATTCTCCGGTCATATTCATCTAAGAATATTTAAGATCTATATCAAGCGTAGTATACCAAGTATCGTGTATATCGGCCCAGTATCGGATAGTCACGTGCTAGGGCTGGGGCTGGATAAGTGTCTGCCCCGTCCGAAGCACATATCGGATGTCTGGTAATTAGTCTCTATAATCGGATATACATGACCTTGTCATAATATCCCGATGGCCGGCCAGCACTTAAGAGCACTAATTCCGTATCCTGCGTGACATCATCTCCAATATGACTGGAGTGATACTTCCGTCTTGACATTACACCCAATACTCTACGATTCTCAATATACCCAGCATTGGCGTACACAGAACCGGTTAGAGTCCTAGACGACCTCAACTAAAGTATATTGATTGTCGTAAGCATTAGCGGTGCAAGTCTCAGGTTAAGACCATACACACCTACCCTGATGTCGGACTCCCAGACACATAGTCATAATACCATGGGATTCCGAGGGGTCTATCCAGAGCGAAGCTGTTTCCCGTACCATCGGTGAAACACAACCTCCTATCGCACTTGCATAAGTATCCAATACTTATATATATGAGAACTATGCCGTTGTGCCCTCACAACGCGCACAAGTGCAATACTAGCCTATTCCGCATTATTGATGTCCAGTCTCGATAATACTCCGGCTAGGGATATTTAATGATAATCCTTCGTGGACTGATACTGTCTCATATCATTCTCAATCCAGGAACTAATCATAGGGACCTCTCTTCATTTATATATCTAAGGTGATCTAATCACAAATGATGAGAGTGCAATTTCCTTGTCACATCGTTAATTTGTACAACAACACTATGATCTGTACAAATAGTGACGCTATGGGTCATATTATCCAACAATCTCCCACTTGGCACATAGCCAGTCACTCAAGTGTCGAACACCCGAACTATGTACGGTTCGCTCAAATTGCTGAGAGAAAAGGTTTTCGTCAGCGGATTTCCATGATTATCGTCTGACGCGATTTATACGATCATCACATCGCCACGATGTATGATCCGAACGAATCAGATGATATAGAAGTATATATCTGGATCGTCGATGAGACCTTTAATTCTTTAGCCTTGTGCTGACGCCTAGCTCAGCTGCTAACATAACTATATCTAATCTAATTAGATTTATTATCGACCCAAATGGCTTCTATTGCTGCCTCAGCTGCAGCAATAATCCGCATTTGTTGTTTATTCGGCAACAGTATCTTGCTCGGAAGATTTCCAGCTCACTGTCCGTTATTCAAACTTTATAGTACCGCAGTATTTAACTGTTTGGAAACTTGCGGTAGTGATCCCAGTCACTTCAAGTTCTCCTTCTCCATAGTTTAAGACAACATCTTTAGTTATCTAAGATACTAACAGATGTCCTTAACTTCAATTCAGTGACTATCACTTGGATTGTCCTGATTGTGACTCCATATGCTCAAAGCGTATGAGACACCAAATCAAGTACATTTTAAATGTACAATTTCCCAGAGAGTGTTAACAACTCCAAATCTATCCCAGTAGATCTTTATTCCTTGAATAAAGGTTGTTACTCCCCAGAATTCTACGGAGAATTTCTATGAAAGCCAAGCTTTCACCAATTGCTTTATGGGAATTTCATTATCAGTGCTCTCCCACTAACCTCCTTATATACACAAGAATCATTTCATTTTGAATCAAATCATTAACCATTATGATTATTTCAAAACGACAGTTCCAAGAACCTTATGCTTGCTTCAATCCAAACATGGATCGAATAACCCGCAAACCTTGTTTGTCGGTTATACAAAATCGTCAGGATGTTGTAAGCATCCTCCAAGAGGTTTCCTTTTCAGGAAAGCGATTTTGATCTTTAACTGACACATTTCATAAATGAAATATGCAGTATCTACAAGCATCTTCAAAATGGATTTACCATGGCAACAGGTAAAAGGTTGAACCGTAATCAACACAATGTTGATAACGATACCTTTCCGTCAAAAGCCTAGCTTTGTACGTTGGTATGTTGCCATCCATGTATGTCTTCCTTGAAGACGTTTACTGTACCAATAGGCATAATGCCTTGCGGTACATCAACTAGTATCCAAACATAGTTGTTATACATGGAATCCATTTCAGACTCATGGCACTTTGCCATAATTGGGAGTCGATACCTTGTATTACTTCCTTAAAACGTAGTCGGTTGATATACCTCCATAAGATTGACATCTTTATGAGGTGAGATCAGAAACCCATACCCCAGGTTGTTTTCTGATTCTCTCCGATCTACGCGGTTCTTGTGTATTCGAAGATTAATGGTTTAGTTTCATCCTGATGAACTATTTATGTTCCATTACGGAATTCGTGCCTTGAACGTATTACCCCGATTTTCATCGAGTTTTACTGTCCTCCCACTGACCACTGCATATCGGTATTCCTTTTAGGAAAACCGCATGGCGAACAACAATCACATTGTTCTCTGTGAGATATATTAAAGTACTATACTTATGGTTTTCCCTAGGATAACCTATAATGGCACTTATCCAATTTGGGTTCTAATTTGGTATCATCCAAACGTTATGCCCGGCATACCCAAATTATTAGGAATGAGAAACCCTGTTTCTTTCCTGTTCATATCCTATATGATATCTGTCAAATAGATTTATATGGAACCTTATTCTAAATAAGTTTTGCACTGTTAATACATATCCTGTTGAAGGAAAATGATAGCTCAGAGCGACTCGTGATAAACCTTATCATGTCCAACAAAATTCGGTTTTCGTTCGGACACACCGTCTAACTGACGTGTCTCGGGAGGAGTCCTCATCTGAAAGAATATTGTACTCTTCATGTATATTTGAAACTTACTGCTTAAGTATTTTCCATTACGGTCTTACCGTGACGGCATAGCATAATACTATAGTCGATCTGTTATGTACTTCGTGTCGAAACTCTAATAGTTTCCGATCTGTGTTCTTCAAAAGAAACACATAACCATAACGTGATGCCACATCCGTTAAGGTCACGAAATATTCATGTTCACATCTAGCCTAGCTAGATATGGGCCCACTAACTTCACCATGAATAGGGCTAACAGATCGGTGGCACTTACACTATTACCAAGTAAACAGTGTTTTAGGTACTTTACCTAATAAACTAGA